>PNEQ01112348.1:16968-43672 GCA_003012365.1 Medauroidea extradentata
CAAAAATAAGCCGCTATCGAATTTACGAAGGTAGCTATTTTACGAATGCGATGAGAGGAACCGTGAGTATTCGTAAAATCGGGGGTCTAGTGTATGTAATTGAAATCCACGGAACACAAAAGCAGTACTTGTTTTCAGTACTGTGTGATCTTGTGTTAACTTTTGACTGATCAATTGAAGAGCATTTACAACACACACAATTTATAATTGTACAGAGTGATTAAATATAGTTCTCTTTATATTTGCCTATGTATTTATATATAGGTAGAAACTAATAATTTTAGGTGTTTGCCTACATCTTTCACACGTAATTTTCCTTACAGAACCCATACTCAGAAGATGAAATAATACAGTAGACTTTTGAAAAAGAAAAACGCATATACTTTTAATTTTTAGGTAGTAAAAATATATAAGGCCTGAACATAAAGTTCTCCATAATTAAATACTAGATTTTTATCAGAGTGAGTGAAAGTCAGTTAGTTTAAATAAAAATACATGCCCCCACCTCCTCAACTGATCAGTTACATAATAAAATTAATTGTAAATAATGTTATATTTCTAACTTACAACAAAAATAATAAATTAAGAAATGCTTAGCTCGTATAAAGCCGAAAGTAATTTTTTAAGCTGTTAAAAGAAAGAAAAAAAAATCCTACATTGTTGGGATTTGAACAATAAAGCCAAAATTTTAGGGGTGGGTACAATAAACCCTCACAGCCACTTTACACACTGGATTTATTTGTTTGGACATACTCCACAGACCGACATCTTTGTGTTTTGTTTCGCCTCATCGTTGTGTTGTTTGCTGTGTTTCTGTTTGTGTTTTTGTTTTTCGTTTCGTCTCATCGTTGTGTTGCATGTCAACTTAGGTTTCTCTTTTTATATTTTTGTTATTCCTTTTATATTCCATTTTGTTTCCTTGTTTTATCTGACCAGATTCCAGTTTTGGAATTTCATGTTATGTATGTATCCTGATGACTAAAGCATTTTCTGATTATTTATGTTTTCTTGTCTTATTTGTAGTTTTCTTTTAAAGTTATTTATTTCGCAATGGAGTGTGTACAAACAATTAAATCCAGTCATGCACTCCCATTGCACAGTTCTTTCAAAGATCACACTTTACACACGTTGAGCTTGTGACTACAAGAAGTAAACAGATACATATGTGCTGCAAAACAGCAACAAATTTTTCAAGTCGTGTTTATTAATTTATTTGGTACATTTCAAGTCACTGAAATGTTCCAGTCTAGTTATACAACAATAAATAACAAGTTGATTAGCAAAAACGTATTACCGGAACACAAATTTCCGCATACATCTCTATATATAAAAATGAAAGCTGATTGATAGACTGACTGACTGACTGACTGACTGACATATCAAACTGCAGCCCAAACCACTGGACCTAGAATCGTGAAATTTTTTGTTGTGGGTTCCCCTCAGGTCGTAGGTGAGCACTAAGACGGGATTTTTCGAAATTCGACCTCTAAGTGGGAGAAAAGGGGTGAAATGTGTTTCCGAAGAAACGTTAATAGAGCTCAAACCCGACGGCCAATCGTCGTAATTTTTACTTTAATAGGACACTCGTAAAAATGCATTTTAGCCATTTTAAGGATTTTTCGAAGTTCAACATTTAAGGGGGTGAAAAGACCTTAAATGTGTTTCCAATAAACTATCGATATCTATCAAACCCTTCTGGATAGAGAGTTGATATTCACTTCAAAATATTGCTTACGTAAATACCCAAAAAGTAGTTTTAGGTTTTTTTGAAATTCGTCCCCCAGACAGTAAAAAGGAGCAAAATGTGTTTTTTATGAATCTTCTATATCTTTGAAACACAATTGGCTATCGTCGTGATTTTAACTTTAATTGGTTACTTTTACAAATGTCTACGACAGGACTCAAAGACGTTTCGAAATTCTTTATTTAAAGGGGTGAAAATACATGAAATGTGTTTTCGATTATCCTTCCATATCTATCGAATCAATCGAGATATCGAAGTACTCTTTGCTTTAAATTGGTGCTTTTGTAAATATTCCAAGTACCATTAAAAATATATTTTCTGAATTCGGCCCTAAACTGGTTAAAAAAGGGGTAATATGATTTTTCGACTCACATTCGATGTATATCGATCCCATAACTTTTTATACAGTGGCGTGATTTTTGTTTAGTATTGATTCTTACTCAAATACCTAAAAAATAATTTCAGTAATTTTCGAAATTCGCCACCTAAGGACATGAAAAGGGGTGAAAAGTGGTGAAAAGCGTTTTCAATTAATCGTTGCTATATCTTGAACCCAGCGGGCTAATGTTGTTTGTTTTACGTCTACGAGATACCAATAAAGTATTATAAATCGTGATTCAAGGGTTTTTCGAAGTTTACTCTCTTAGGTGGTGAAAAGACCTTGAATGTGTTTTAGATAAATCCTCGATATCTATCGAACCCGTCGAGATATACAGTTAATTTTTGCTTCAGGATGATGATTACAGAAATTATTGCAAATCGGTTTTAAGATTTTTCGAAATTCGATTTCTCAATACTGCGCAGGGGTGACATGTGTTTATTTAGTGAATGATCGATTTTGATTTGACTGAATGGGCTAGCGATGTGATTTACACTTCAGTTGGATACTTATACAAATGTCTAAGACGTAAATTTAAAATATTTCGAAATTCGACACTCAAAAGGGTTAAAAAGCACAAAATTTGTTTTCCATCAACCCACGATACCTATCTAACCAGTAGCGATATTGAGGTGTTGTTCGCGTCAGAGTTCAGAGTGATGCTTACGTAAATATTTTAAAAAATATGTGTTTTTTTTTTTGTAAGAAACGTTATTATTAAGAATAAAACTAAGTTGGTCAATATTCAAGGCAGACGATCCGAAAAGCAGGAATGAGCAGCGAGAAACAACGTACACAGGAGTTTCACTCTACAGTAACCTATCGAGACGTGGTGTTGTACAACCTCTATGAGCCCAGGACACAAATATTTTATTTTATTTTTTTAATAAAATTTTATTTTCATGAATTATTTCGAGGTTTCATGACGCAGTTGTTTGTTCCTCAGGTCTAAATTCCGGCAGGTTCTGGGCTCGAATTCCGTTAAAAGCTACTTGCGAACGTTCAATTCTGACACACAATAACTACAAGGCAGATCGAATTAGTGCAATTTACATGTAGTCGTTTAAAAGGGGTAAAATTGCAGTTCGCTTTACACTTATGTTCCTCTACAGCATCAGCTGACATATCGTCGGTATACTGCCATAAGTGATTAAGTCGTTAATGCTATTTTGTTTTAAAACACTATTAAATTGTAGATATTAACAAATATGTGATACGTTTCTATACTGTGACACAACAGTACGAAATGATGAATATACTTAAAATTTGGGAATTGTTCGTGAACAATATATACATATTCCTAGCATTTTTATTATTTTATCTCATTATGTTTGGGTCACTTTTGGCAGTAAAACGACAGTATATCATCTAACTAATATTAAGTTTGCTGTACCAAATACGTTTCCGTGAAACCTTTACCCACTGAAACTTTGTAATGGCAATAAAGTTCCAGTGAATATGTTGAAAATATGTAATTGAGGGCACCGTCACCAATGGATGTATACAGGGTAATGTAGCGCGTCTGCTGAAGATTAACGAAGATAACCATAAATCCTGGTCACGGCACCAAAATGGAACGGGTCTCGCTCTATGAAGATGAAATACTTTGCCGTCGTTGACCTAAAATCCTGGTCGCGGCACCAAAAAATGTGACGCGGCTGTCAGAAGTATACTTACATTGCCGTCAACATAATTATCTCACAGGTGGCCAGTCATGATCGTATAGTGGTTAACTTAAAACAAAATTTGCTGTAGGCTACTCAAATAACTTTAAGTTTATTGGCGTGACTCCTTTTATTAAACACTTTAAAAATTCTACTTTACAAACTGTAACAATTTAGACTGAAATCATCTCAAATCATAGTCAAAACCTGACGCTCCCGGGAGAGAACAGCTCAACCCCCCCAAAAAAAAACTTATAAATTCAAACTAAATTGTTTAAAAAAACCAAAAGCACGCCACATCTCAATAGTACATCCTCGCGAACACGAGGCCTCTACTCAGCGACTAGTATACATGGCTGCTCAGCCACCTCGCTCCCACACAGCCCACCATCCGTTCCAGACAATCATCCTCGTCCGCGTCCGAACACCAAGTTAATATGGCCGACCCACCGAAGCTTGCTCTCTACCTGCAGCGCCTCTAGCGGCCACCCAGCACACCAAGATAAAAAACGTAACTGAAAATTAATATTAAATTAAATATAATTACAAACTATAAACTTTTATACTTTAAAACAACTTTAAAAGTGAAAATATTCTTCTGAAAACCATAATTACATAATAATTTACAACATAAATTTAAGTAAATTTGAACCATGTGTCCTTTCATTGGCTCAAACCAGCCCGGGCAAACATATTACTGTCTCTCTCGCACACTCAACGAGCAGCGGTGCACGTGCACTTCGTGAAAAGTAAAAGTATTAGAAAAACTGTTAAAATCTAAATATAAATATTCCAGGAACTGGGCAGGCGCCTGTGCCATCCACTTGAACTTGCCAACAATACACCCAGCCCTGAGTTACAATACAACAGTTAAGCTACAAATGATATTATTAAATTTAAATTAAAACACAAAGTTGACTCAGCCTAAACAAACCAAATTAAATACATATAAAATTTAACAATTTCAAAACTGATACAGATAAAAGCCAAACAACTGTCAACAATACCTCAAAGCAATTATATAGATAATAGCAAATTCAATAAGTCAAACATAAGGAAATAAAAAAATAAAAACAAGACATGAATTTATAAAGGCCTAAGTGGTGGGTGGACCGCCTCACAGTAAATAAGATGTTTTTCATTCAATTCACCTCTTACCTTAGGTGTCTGTAACTACCACACAGCGTCAAATTGGCGGGGTTATAAATAAGGTCCAGGCGAAGTCACCGTTAATGTCGGACAAATTTATGACTGCTTTTCGCATGGACAGCTATAGCTACTTATCCTGCTGCAGAATTAGTTCAACTATCCGCTTGGACATTCTAACATTTGATGACTGAAGTACCAATCTTGAGTACAAATAGGTTCTTCAATTAAAGTAAATATTACCAGAAGTTGTGAATAATACTCGCGAGCAAAGCTGCGGGGGACTGCTAGTAAGTATATACAGCTTGAGGTTGTTATTCTAGAAGTGTAAAATTGCCATCTTGAACAGCAGGTTTCTGTTAGCACTTTGGGTATCATGTGAATGCATGCAAGAAGGGACTAGCCTTTTCTTTCATATTAACTGCCTGAGAATCTGGCATGCCCAATTCTATACCCATGGGTATAACAGAAGGTAACAGAAATTAGACATCGTGTGAAGAGGGCTTAAGGGGCCCGCCTCGTGGCACATGTGTTCGTGTGAGTGGGGTATGTTGCTAAGGACGACGTCGTATGGCCCTTACAACAGTGCGTCGCCTCTATGCGTAAGGCGTGCAGTCTTTTCGAAAAAACTAATTTCCTATGGGACTTTTAAGTGGTGACCCTATTATTGTTTTATTTACGAAATCACTTTACTTAAGTCCAATGCACTGCCCTTAAGTGGTTTCACATTTATCCGGTTAGTATATTTTCCGCTATAGCAGCCTGAAAACCCTGTTTTATCCCATTTTGATGTGCCATAAAAGGGGATTTCTAATGCGTGTGTTGTCTTGAATGTACTTAAGGGCAGTCGTCTGAAGTGTGTGTTCTTTTCGTAGACAAACGGAGTGAACACACATGTATTAGTTTCAGTGTAAAACTTGTTCTTCAAACACGCTGCAGCGCGATTTTATGGCAACGAGGCGGGCCCCTTAACTGGCAAGAGTCATTGGGAGTAAGTAGGTCCTTACCTATTAGGAGTTGTACACATTCTTACTATAGTTAAAAGTTGTACTAAATTCTATCCCCCTGTCCTGTGATCTTTGACCCCAACAATGTTCAGGCTTTGATGCCAGGACACTTTTTGACTTTGTAGTCTCCAGTGACACTGCCCGAACCAAACCTTCATGTAGCTTGTTGAAGGAATCTACTATCAAGGAACGGAATAAACAGCATTCCAGTTGAAAAGGTGCAAGTTCGCACAGCATGTGTTGCAGACATGTCAGAGAGAACCATACGGAAAATTAAAAATGAAGCAAAGGAAGGCTGAACGTTGTTTTTGACGTCAAATAAGCAACCAAACAGGAAGAAACTCTACTACAGTAGAACCCCGATTTAACGAACTCTGTAATAAAGAAAACATTAATTTAAGGAAGGATTTTTAGAAACCTTTAAAAAATAACAAAAAAATGTATTAAATAACTAAGTGACTTTGATAAAATTGAGTAGTTATTGAACTGTAAGTCTATTAAAAATATTAGTACCCTTTTACTCTTTCTGTTTTTTTTTTCCGGTGAAATACAAAACGTCGTCCGTAACCACGAATGGCAAGGAGGGATCCACCTCAAGTTTTTTTTACGTTCAACACACACATTTGGTTCCTTTGCTTGATGATCTTTCATCTTCACAAAAGACTCGGGGCAGTTATACATAAAGGCCAGTTCCTGCACAACGCCTTTTCCCTCTGGTTGCTCAAACTCCTCAGAGTTGCACATACGAGACAGGGCATCTGCTATTTGGTTAAACTTCCCAATAACATGGTGGACTTTGTAGTTGAAGCGGGTTAACCTAAGGACCCATCCACCCAGTTTGCCCAATTGGTGACACATTCAAAGCATCGGTATGTAGAACGAATCACTTATCAAAACACGGCAATCCCATCGCCGGATGTTTGCAGAGAATAGACTTAAACTTATCAGTTGCTGCTCTTTTCCTTTTAAAATGATTTAGGGGAGCTGCAATCTCTGCTAAGTCTGGGACAAATCTCGCCTGGTACCCCACCATGCCCATGAACCTCTGCACTCCTTTCAGGTTCTTGGGAACAGGAAAATTAATAATGGGGGCTATCCGCTGAGGGTCCATCTCTAACATACCATTCCTAATAATATATTCTAGAAAATGCAAACTTTCCATTCCCAACTTAACCGTATCCACATAATTGAAGACAAAGTCATATTTAACCTCACCCAGAAGTTCATCCAGTGCCCTCGACAATGCTTGGCTGCCAAGATTGGCACCCATCGGTACTCTATGAAATTCATAATGACCCCAAGGGGTATTGAAGGCTGTAAATTTACGGCAATCAGAATGCACTGCGATTTGAAAAAAATTTTTATTGAAATTCAGCACCGAAAAATAATTAGCCTTACCTAAATGTTGCAGGGCACGCTCCACTATGGGCAGTGGGCATGGGGCCAGATCAATGTGCTTATTAAGGACCAAATGAATGAGACAACCAACCTAAAACCCCCACCATCAAGCTTCCTTACTAGAAAACCCGGGGCTGGGAACTCTGACTTTCAATGTCCTACTACCCTGGCATTCTATAATTTGTCTATTAATTGACAAAAGGCTGCCACCTTGGGTTGGGAGCAGGGGAATGGCTTACTCCAAATAGGAGTGTCATCTTTCAATCTGAACCAATAAGGACATCCCAACACCATGTCAACACACAGGCCCGGTATAATCCCAAAATCTTGCTCCCACGAAAACCCTTAAATTTTTATGTGCAGCCATACTTTCTCACGGCATTTTACCACACTCCCCTTTGCTAGCACAATCAATTGAATGGTTGCTTGTCGTCTCAAGCTCAACTTTCCATCCTCTTTCTGCAAGTCGTGCCACCACGCCTCATTGACTAAGCAGGACGTGGAACCGGTGTCAGTTAATGCAATCGTGCCCATTCCATGACACTCACACTTTACACAATTTCTATTGAAAGGGCAAGGTTACTTTTCCTTGAAGCCCATCCTACCACGCCTTCGGCGACACCTTAAACAGTTTTCCGGACATGAGGCGGCAACATGCCCCTTTTTATTGCAACGGAAGCATGGCCGCTCCTCTCGCGAGACTACAACCGACTCACAATCTCTTACCCCATGACCTCTCTTGCCACAATTGGCGCAACGTAGGTTACTTCACCTTTCTCTTCCAGTATCCTCAGAAGTCACCGCCCCTAATGTGCATGTTTTCGAAACCCCTTTACATCCGCCCTCACTACTTGAACCTTTTCGACTCACCCACCTTTCCCCCATGGCCCTTTCAAACTCAACCTTTTGTTGCCTGCGTCCCTCGACTTCAACTGCCAATTGCCTAAGATCAAAGATGGAATTTGGCACATGTGTCAACACACAAAGTTCCCGTACCCCAGGGACCAAATTATCTAAAATCTAATTGACCAAATCACATTCCCGCATGTTAAGCCCTAAAGCCTGCTCATATGTCACCACTGACTCTTGGTGCATCACTTCTTGCGGGCGCTAATGCGCTTAACATATTTCCCTTTAAATCTTCTCCGCACACTCCAACAATTGTTCCCTGAAACAACTAAAATTATTCTCAGTTTTTTGAACGAGGCTTTCTTGAATGAAAGGCCGAAAAGTGCTGCCACATTTTGTAGCTAAAACATGCATTGATGCTTCCTGTGGAACTAAATGCAACTCGTTCACCCGAGTCACCTCAATTATGAACGACAGTACAGTTTCCGCATCCATTTCGACAAATGTGGGACGTCCTTCATTGCCTCCCTAAACAACCACTCGTCATATTTATTATCAACCTCCGCCCCCATTCCCGGCGAAACCTTCAACCTTTCTTCCATTTTTTCTCTGGCTTTAAAAGCCGCAATGGTCTTTTTACACAGGTCCGCCGCCGTTTCCTCCTCATCCCATTCACAATTGCATTCGTCCAGGAATGCCTGCACCTCTACATTGGAAAGTTTATGCAGGAAACACGTCTGAAATGCCATAGTTTTACCCCAAACACAACACCAGTCCTCCACACCACACATAATCCTCTCTATGGCTCCGTAAACAGAGTAAAGTTGCGCAGTTTGAACTCCCTCTGTCCGGGCTCTAACCTGCCGGGAGTAAATGGCTCGTCAATATAAAATAATAGAGGCAGAAACCCCCCTTTTTGGATACCCTCACAGACCTTGGAACAGGCGGGCTCGGACCATCGGAAAATCCACTCACTAATTGACACGACTCTTTCATTTCTTTATCCTCTGTTTTACTCATAACGGGATTCATATAAACAACAAACTCCTCATAGATTCCCCAAACTTATGCGAATATAGGGGAATAACTAAAACACTCAAATCATTGGATCCTGGGCCTATATGCGTGCACGCACCCATTTTAAGTATAAGAGCATACTAAAACACACCTTTTCAATAATATTAGAACCACACATTTTACACAATAAAATTATGTAAATAATACAATAATCAAGCGACCACAACTTTTTCAATATTCGAAACTTCCCCTTATTGCACTGTTCAAAATTTCGGGGATTAAAGCTTTGTCCGATCCTGCCGCGAATCTCACTTAAGTGCACTCCTTTCAGCCACTCTCCAGTTAATTGCTGCGTGTTATTTCAGTTAAATCTTGCGCCACTCCGTTATTACAAGGAAGGAAGTAGAGCATTAAGCAGGGCCGTCGGCTTCTTCCAAAATGTCGTTAAGCAGGACTCGTTACCTTCGAGACCATTCGACTAAGTCCTCGACCCAGGTTACCTCCAGCACACTCAGCACACCTCGAAGTTCTGAACCACTTCAAATGGGTGCCAGGAGAATCGCCCCTCTATAAGGTGAAAGATCGCAAACAGACGGTGCTGGCTTCAATTCAGTCCTTGCGCCCAGGGAGCAATTCTCCGACCACCTTCGACGCTCGGCCACATCTCACTGATTCGCCTCGCACTGTCCACTCCCTCACTCGTTTCCACCTCCCCGTCACCTTCCGCTCTCTTCGACTCAAGTGCGCATGCGCCGGAACTCAGCCACTACGTGGGTAAGGAGGGGAGGAAGGAAAGGGGAGAAGGGTAGGCACTCTGGGATGGAAGCAAGGGAGAGATATGAGCAGGAATTGAACACACTCAAAAAAGTGAAAACAAGAAAACTAAGCCCCTACTAAAAATGATGCGTTTTGGTGGGGAGCGGGTAGTCTGTCTGCGAGGGCGCAATGGTGAGGCGCAGCGTGCTAAGCTCAGGATACAATCCCAAAGCGTCGACCGCCTTCTTCCTTGTCGGACTGTCCCTACCTTTTAGGGATATTACAGCGAGGGAAACTAACGCTGCACTGGAGGTTGCGCTTCCACAGTAGGTGTAGCCGAAGGTGGATGGGAGGAAGTGGCAACAATAGGGTGCTTATCCCCCGGACAGGAAAGCACAAACGTGCCAAGGTTAGGAGTTGCGAGGATGGGTGTCCATAAGGCGAGGATGGGGTTGAGACGGAGACGGGTGTTGAGGAGGGGGTGCTAAGGAAGGCTGATCCACTAGGTGACTAATGCCAGCCTAACAATGGTGTGGCCGTTGAGTGGTGTGCAGGGTGTCCACTCGTCGGGAAAACCGGGAATTGTCAGGGAATATGAGTTCATCAGGGAAAAGTCAGGGAATTGGACAATGTCAGGGAACTTCCTGAATTATTAATTAATTTTGTTTAAGTTAGATAACCCACTTATAACAGTTAAAAAACAGACGCTAATTTTAAAATAATATTTTAAAATCTTTACGTTATATAATTTTTCGGAACTCGTTGCTACAAAAGACATTAGAAAGCTTTCCACAACCCTAGGAGATAAAACCTGAACCACACGCCGCACAGGCTCTTCCAAGTACATTCAACCAATCATTTGCTCTCGCTCGCATTTATCCACGGCCGCTGTTCTAACTTATACCGTGCCCCCACGATTATAGTGACCATCTTGTGAAACCGTAACAGCACGCCTCCAGGGTGTTACTGTGTCAGCGCCAGCCGCCAATGCAATTACGTTTTACGTCATTTTCAACCGTTAAATATGTACACGGCTAATAAATAAAGTAATCCCGGAGGAGGTTAGTGACTAAACTTTCTATTAATTATTGGACGGACTTTTCTCATTGTCAAAGTAGTGTTAAAACGTTTGGAACGAAAGTGGGGAAGACGTGATGAAGGCAGAAGCGCCGTAGGGAAGAAAAAAAAAAGAATAGTGTATAGTCTCACGTGCTTAGTGCTTTAATTTGTTACGTGAATCGGTATGATAAAAATACAGTTCTTTAAGATGTGTAAGCGGTAAACGTTGGTGTCAATTGTTTTAGTGCTGCAAATTTATAATTTTTCTGTTTTGAAAAATGGCTGCACCGAGAAGAACCATATTTAACGAACGGTGGTTACTAAATGGTACGTTTTCTTCGTGGTTGAAACCTATGCCTGAAGACAGGTATTCGGCATATTGTACAGTTTGTAAAACTTCGGTAGCTCTTAGCAACATGGGCAAGCGTGCTTTGACAAGCCACATGGTAGGAAAAACACATGAAGGGGCTGTCTCATTCAAAGCACAATCTGTGAGTTTAAAAACATTTTTTAACACTGCCACCAAGCAGGATTCACAGAATGTAGACAATAAGCCTTCTATTCCTGTAGAACATGTAACACCATGTTCTTCAAATTCTGTTGTGCAGTTGGTATCACATGGAGAACCAAAACTATCTACTAGTCTTAATGTATTTGTTTTGAAAGAAGAGGTTACAAAAGCAGAAATAATTTGGTGTACGCATTCTGTCATGCAAAACCACTCTCTGCGTGGAAGTGAATCGTGTCTCATTGTTCCCTGTCATGTTCCCAAATTCAGAAATCGCTTCAAAACTTAAATGACATAAAACGAAAATTGGCTACACAATATTATATGGGTTGGCACCTTATTTTCATGAAGAGCTTCTTGAAATGTGTAATTAGTGTCAGCATTTTGTAGCAGGTGTCAATGAATCTCTAAACAAAGTTTGTCAGAAAGACCAAATGAATGTAATGGTGAGATTTTGGTCAGACAAAGATAATGAAATGTGTACTCGTTATTTTGGGTCTGTTTTTCTTGGCCATGCAACAGCTGCTGATTTATTAGATGGCTTCATTAAGGCATTGGGTGGGCTTGATATGAGAAAGCTAATGCAAGTTTCAATGGATGGCCCCAATGTCAACAAAAAGTTTCTTCAAGATCTGAAACTATTTGAAAGGAGATCCTGACATGCCAGTGGTACTCAATGTAGGGACATGTGGACTGCACACTTTGCACAACTCTTACAAATCAGCCATTAAAAAGACAAGTTGGGGTATTGTTGAATTCTTGCGAGCTCTTCACTGCTTGTTTCGCCATGTACCAGCAAGGCGTGCTGATTATGTGCATTACTCAGGTTCAAATGTTTTTCCTTTGAAATACTGTGAAGTTAGGTGGCTTGAAAACGTAAAAGTAATTGAACGTACCCTGACAGTTTTCCCTCATGTAGAGAAATATGTGGATGGTGTTAAACTGAACAGGAAAGTTTGTACATGCAACTCTTTTAAAGTTGTTTCGACTGCTTTAAAAGACAAACTTCTCAAAGCAAAACTTTGTTTTTATCAGTCCCTTGCAGCAGATTTGGAACCATTCGTTATTCGATTCCAGTCAGGTTTAACTCTTGCACCATTTGTTTATGAATCACTTCTCTCTACAATGCTAACTGTAATGTCAAGATTTGTGAAACCTGAAATCATTGAATCTTCTGCAAATGTGGCATCAATTGATTTACAGAAGACAGAAAATTTGTTACCTGCAAAAAAAATTGAACTAGGATTTGCTACAAAATTAGCTTTACGCAACTGCCAAGGAGTTCAAGAACGTGATGTCTTAGAATTCCGCAAAGATTGTTGTAATGCTGTGGCTGCTTTGTGTCACAAATTGTTGGAACAGTCACCCTTGAAGTACAAACTGACGAAAGGTATCTCGTGTTTTGAACCAGCTGTAGCCAAACAACCTGCCGTACGAAATGAACGTTTGTCAACCACTCTGAATACATTTGTCGAGCATAACTGGATTTCAGGTATTCAAGCAGATACAATACAAAGGGAATTCAGGACTGTTTGTGGTTGTGATAGTTTAGCTTAAGCAGTTAAGTCTTTTTGAACAGGTGACAGATTGGATCATTTTTGGATGCAGAATGTTTTACCGAATTTCCCTGATGTTCAGGAACTGGCCAAACTTTTGAAAATGATATTCATAATTTCTCATGGGAATGCTGCCTTAGAAAGAGGGTTTTCGATTAATAAGGAGCTTCTGGTAGATAATCTTCACGAACAATCTCTTGTTGGGCTGCGACGAGTACATGATGCAGTAAGTGCTAGGAGAGGAGTTACGAGTGTGGTGGTGACTAAGAAACTTATCCACAGTGCTAGAAATGCTCATGCACGTTACACTGAAGCATTAGCTAAACAACAGACTGCTGCAGAAATTGTAACAGCGGCTAAAAATGAAAAGAGACGATCATCATTGATGCTAAAGGAGCTGAATGAGAAGAAAAAGAAGATATTGGACACTGCATGTGAAACTGTGTCTGCCATTGATGATAAAATAAAATCTCTCCAAAACTGAAAAGGGTAAGTTTCTGTTTGCATATTTTATTCTTGGTTATTTTTCCATATGTTTACATTGTAAATTACAGTGTTTTTGTGTCAGGGAAAAGTCAGGGAAATGTCAGGGAATTTCAAATTGAAATTAGAATGGACACCATAGTGTGCCTCGTTGAGCTGCAGTGAAGACCTCCCTGTGGATCCAATACACCTCTGTCTCAGGATCCGTAACCTTCAGTGCCTTCTGTACCAGCTTAGCAAACTCCTGTCTGGCCCTCAACTTCCTACCTGACCTCTTAGGCATTGACTGACTGTACTGTAACTCAGATGAAGTGAAGTGGTAAGGCTAGCTGATTGTGGGTATATGATATCCCGTAGGATCGCCTGTTGTGGCACTGAAAGCCTAATGCGGCGGAACTATTGTTGGCGCTGGGCAGGTGGACTTATAGAGGAGCGCTAGAAGTGCGCCTCAGTACGTTCCTATGCCTTTTCACCTCTCCCAGTCAAGACAAAACCCTCTACCGCTCGAAAAGAGCACAGTGTAGTCGTGCTACCTCCAGAGGGCGTAATGAAGAAAACCTGCTAGGCGGGCGGCTTACGCCTCCTCCCATACATATGATGCTTGTGACGACCCGATATCAATCTCCCGTGGCAATCCTATGGGCTGCAGGGGTCACAGGTGTCTAGCGAAGAGCACTTGCTTCCGTGGGGAGAGTCATTGATGCAGGTGACGACGTCTCGGAAAGTGGCTCTTGATTGGTGACGCTGGACAGCTGGTGTAGAAGGCTCTCACTGTTGTGATGGGCGCTTCTGAAAGGTATCTGGCAGTGGCTGGTCTTTTGGGCCTGGAACTGTAGCTTGAAGATACGGTGATGATGGAGAAACCTACCGCAGCAAAACTTGACGCATGCTGTGCAGCATCGTTTTGTGGTTCGCAGCCTCCGCTTTGCCTTAAACCATTTCCCTTCTCCTTCTCTCACATCTTTTCCCATCTCTTCCTGTTATCCCGCACATGGTCCGTGCATTTCTCACTAACGAGCATCCTTAATATTTTCTGTTTGTCTGTCCTCCGCCAGCCCTTCCACGTCCTTGTCCGAGGCAGATAGGATGGTATTGTTGAATGAACGTCACTCCGCCTGGATACACGCTACCCGCACCACATGCAGCTGAGCTCAGAAGGGAGGATTACCACCCCTATAAGCAACCACTGCTGCCAGCCGCCTCAGGTGCGCATTGAACCTGCGCACTCTTGCCTCGATGACTGCCAGCCAATCAAGAGCTCACTCATTGCCACCCCCATCAGTGCGTGCATAAAATACACAACTTTTGCCGAGACAGACAGTGTTCCTGGGTTGTCGAGACCAACACTCCTGCGCTCAAATTGAGTGGTTCCCGAGCAGTGTTCCTGTCTAGCGCCTCGCTGTGCCGGCCGAGACTTGACACTCCTAACCTTGGCAGATTTCTCTGCTCAGCTTATTCCTGCTAGTTGTTATTACAACTTTCTCTCATCTAGAAGAAGAGGATTCCAGCGTCCGCTGCCCTTCGACGGATTTTGTCCGCGAGAAGTCGTCCGTCGCATGAGAGAAAAGCCAGAATCAGCCTCTACACAAGCCAGCAACACGTCAAGCCGATCTTACGTCCACATCCTTAGCCTCCCCTCAATCTCTAGTGCTTTTGAATTGCTGCTTTGCGCTGCCTCCCGGCATAACAACTTAGCACAGGGTGGATTTATTGTTCTTTCGAGCAATAAAATACAGTTAAACGGACCTTCCCTTTTGTCTGCTTTAGCTCTTCGCTCCCTGTTCCTTTCTATTACCCAACTCCCAATTCTTTTCTCTTAGTATTCTGCAGTTTGGGTCTGTAAAGTAAGTATACTCAGAGACCGGAAGCTAACTCTTGTTCTGGGAGACTGTCGCCCCGTATATCTACCCCGTCCACGGCTTCTCGTCAGTGGTGGGACAGCACTACACTGGGCAGGTCTCTCAGAAAGGAGGATCGCCACACTGGCATCCGCCATCGCGCATAACCAGGATCCAGTAATCGTGGTTTACGTTGGGGATCCCGAGTTCCGTGCAGGAAACAGCGGCTGGAATAGCTGCCATGTTTTGCGTGGGACTCAATAGTTCCTCAATGTGAGACACGTCTTCTGGATTCACGTGTCTTATTTTTGCTTAACCTGTTGGCATTTTGGAGCACTTTAGTTTGTTGGTGCAGTTACTCTGGACACCTGCTCTCTTTTCAATTAACGTCTCTCACTATGCTCTAAACGTAAATCTAATCCAGGTATGCCCAAGCATAGGGCAGGCAAAAGACAAGCCGCTTGTGTCAAGCTAGCGGAGTTAGTAAAGGAAGTTCTGGCCACACCAAACCCTTACACAGGGATCTGCATGGCACAGAAGGGCGTTGCTGCAGCAGAGTGTCGAGGAGAGACTGTGGAGGGAGTAATCCTACTCATCAGGTCTCTGGAGGTGCTGCCGCTCCTTGAACCCTTCCTGACACACCTCCCAAATCAGTCCCGTCATCCTCACGCCCCGCTACTTCCTCTCATGTCAAAACCCTCACCTTTTCTCCCAAGAATCCTTCTCGCCAGAGAGTTCCTGTTACAGCTGTTCCTATTCAACCTTGTCCTACGAGGGCCAGAACCAAG
Source organism: Medauroidea extradentata (assembly GCA_003012365.1). Taxonomy (NCBI): domain Eukaryota; kingdom Metazoa; phylum Arthropoda; class Insecta; order Phasmatodea; family Phasmatidae; genus Medauroidea; species Medauroidea extradentata. Next base: position 33,161 of record PNEQ01112348.1, read on the forward strand.
CCTACGCTGCGACCTCCAGTATGTGGCTTCACTCCTGCAGCTCGCCCGGGCCAACAGCAACAATAGAGGAAAGGGAAATCAGCTACCCTTTCCGATACCCCGGTTTAGTCCACATCCTAGTCTCCAGCTAACCGAGAAGTAGACTCCTCGTTGAAGGGGAAGGCTCCTCAACTTTTGCCCAACAAGAAATGTTTCTACTTCCCGACCCCTAGCTCATGGGGCGCCAAACTGAACCTTTCAGTTGTAGCAGAGGTACTGTTCAGAGCAAGTGGCAAACAGATCGCTACTCGAGGACGAACTGCACTGAGTGGCGAGTAGAATGCGACTGACTTCGGTGACTCGTACTCCCTCTTTTATACCCTTTTCCGGGCGGTCTGTGGTGATTGGCCGGCCGCTCGCCTAATGAGAGACGGCGTGAACGCCAGGGGGTGGTCCTTCCCTCTCCTGGTGTCTTCTGTGATACGGGTGGCGTGTCTACAGGCGGCAAGACGTCTCATAAGAAAAATACGTTAAAATATCCTTGCCCAGGGATTTTGTGAAGGAAGGATAACTAAGGAAGTGTTAGGTAGGCTTTATATGAAATACTTGGTGTCAGGTTAGAGTGCACTGACGTGTGCTGGAGAAAAAAGGGTCGAAAGGTTAATATTAGGTGCAGGAATATGGGACGGGCAGGATGAGGCGGCAGCTTCACAGCTCAGGACACTGCTAGCATGTGTCAAACCCCCCCTTCTCGAACAGCCGACGCCTCGTCTGGACTGTTCTGCTCCATGTTCTTCGGGTGTAGATTCTTGAAGCTCTCATCTCTCTCTCAAGGTGGATGTCCTCTCTTCGCCCAGCCTCTTGCTCTTGGAGATGACCCTCAACCTATGGTGCACATGCGGTGCCCTGTATTGACGTATTGAACTCTCCAATGCAAAGCTAGCTATCTTGGGGAAGGAGACTCAATGAAAATAAGGTGGCTGCTAGTTCTCTTTTACACAGTGGCATACTTTACGTGTTGTTGGCTTTACTTACATTCGATAGGCAGCAAAATAGGGTGATATACTCGTTATGTTAATCTGCAACTTGAAAAATACAACAAGGTTAGACTCTGGTCAACAATACAAAACATTTCATGCTGGTATGTACAAGTTATAATTGCAGCTCTTTGTCCCGTGTTAAGAGGTATTCCTCATGTCTATAGTCCATATTTTGCGGGCTCGTATTGTTGCTGAATTTGGGAAAACACATCTTACTTTGTACAAGAAAGAACAGAGTTGTATATACAGGTATTTACTGGCATATTTAGACAAACGGTGTAGAGTAGCCTGTTCCTACATTAGTTGATTAGCTCTCGTCATCAGCAAAGGTATCAGGGGATGTGTTGGGTCAATTCCCAGGGTATGCTACTCAACTGAACTACAGCCAGCGTATTGTGGCAAGAAATGACAACACAATACCAAGTACTGAAATGACTTAACTCCTGCTAAGGCAACAACATAGTGGTTTCTTACATGAACTGCTCACTTGCTTGCTAGTCCCTCGTCAGAGAAATAAATCGTGATACCTAACCTGGCTTGGACTTATTGCATGACAGGGGATGTATCTCGGGGCAGATACTAGACACAACAAAACAAACAGGTAAATTACTTGGCTCAGAAATTACTGACTTTACTGAGGTGTCTGCTATTCCAATTCAATTGTTAAGCTATGCCATTTAATTGCTATGGCTGAAAAGTGAGTGGAATATGGCATGTGTTTTTGAGTATGACCATGTAAACTTGAGTGGACTGGTTGAGTTGAGGCTGTTCAGGAAGTCAGTAAGGCAGTTTTCTGTGGAGGTCCAGATCATGAAAATATCATCTATGAATCTCATCCAACAGTGAGGCTGGATTGGTTGGTGAGCGAGAAAGTTTTCTTCAAGCTTTCCCATGAAAAGATTGGCATAGGAAGGGGCCATGCGGGTGCCCATTGCTGTGCCCTTGATCTGCAGAAAGTGGTTGTTGAGAAATCTGAAATTATTGTTGGTGAGTGTTACTCTGGCCAGTTCAACAAGGAATGTAGTGATTGGTTTTCTGTTCGGAGGTCTTCTGTTCATGTAGTGTTCAATAGCTGACATTCCAGAAGCATATGGGATGTTGGTGTATAAAGCAGTGACATCTATGGTTACCATTTAAGCTTCTTGAGGGATGGTGCCCAGTTTGGAGTGGCGTTCTAGATCGCAACAAACTAGTCCATCCGAAACTCCCGCCATCTGCAACCTCCACCAAAACAGTTAACCCCTCCTACCCTGCAACAGTTCTCTCTGTGGTTCCTGCACAATTCATCAGCCATCTACCCACTTCAGCAACAGACTGACAAACCACACATATCCCATCCAAGGTAGCTACAACTGTGCTACAACAAACCTGATATATCAGCTCCAATGTAAACACTGTGATCCAGAGTACATAGGCCTAACCACCAACACTCTTTAAACAGAGGATGAATGGCCACAGAGCTGACACAAAGCAAGCCCTAGCTGGACGCAACATCTGCCCACAAAAAAACCATTTGCGGCTCATGCAGTTTCCCACAGCAAAGACTTTAATTCCTGCTACAGCACCAGAATTGTGAAATCCTTTCCCTCTTCTTGCAATAGTTCAGAGCTCAGACGCTGGGAACTGGCCCACCAACATATCATGGAATCAAGACAACTTCCAGGCGTCAATATCAGATAACTCACTTTTTCTCCCCCATATTCATTGCAAGCCATCACAACCAGACCTACATTACTGCCCCATGTTTGAAATTCCCGCCGTGCTTAGTTCGCCTTCCGGCCGCTAGGCTTACAGGTAACAGAGCGCACACTGCTGCTGGATTGCAGTGTGCCATGTCTTGCCGCCAGAGGAATACAGTTTAATACTGATGAAACGTCGCGACTGTTCTTCCGTGCAAAAATGTGTGTCATCCCTTCGTGTGTGTGTACCTATTTACAAGTATCAACTGTACGTACTGGTACTTCTGTCTGTTATATTACTTTGTAAATGCTTTAAATACAGTTTGTCTGAGTAAGTGAATTATTTCTTACCAAGTGGCAAGTTTGTTAAAAATGCATAAATTACTGTAATTTTATCGTAAGCATTGTTTTTTAATTAAATACTCTACTGTATGGGTTGGCATTGTGTCGATTGTGATCTACTAGTAGATTTAAATAATTGATGTAGTAAATCTTGAACATTATTGTAAATCCACGAATTTTGCAGCTAACTAAAAAACTGTATAAGCGTTCGTGAAATCATATACAATCAAGAATGAGCCTAACCTCTGTTATTTGACTGATGAGCAATTTCTGTACATAAAAAATACCAAACAAAAAGCACAGTTTGCGTAGAAATAGACCATCTACAAAAATTAAGTATAAAGCTCTTGCCATCAGCACAGGCAAAAATTAGTATGCATGTATGGCCGTAATAATGTAGAAAATAAATCTTAAAAAATCCTCAAAAAACAACAAACACTTTATATGATAGTAAAATGAAAATATTAGGATTTAAAAAAATTAGGTAAGTTAAGGAAAACAGCACAAAACGAAGAAGTTAAGTGAGTAATATACAGTTTTTTTAAAATTGATTTTTTGATACAATCTCAAAATCATCAAGTGATGAAATTATGGGCTTTTACGGTGATGTTCCTTTAAATATTTGCTGGGTAAATAATACAAGGCATTGATTGAGGCATACCGATATGACAATTCAATAATTGCAATTAAATGTGGTTATTTTTTTGAAACCAGTATCTTGTGATATCTCGTAACCATGATCGTTCTCATAGCTGTTTACAAATTCACGAAACAGTTATTTGCCTTTTGGCCTTGTAACCATGTTTACTATTATGTTTAAAATTCCTGCCAAGTTTAACACTTAGTAATTGGAGATATTTTTCAATATTATTGTAATTTTCATTGTTAGTTATTTTCGTATTTATTTTATGTTGTACACACACACAGACACACATACACAGAGTTATTTAGAAAAAATAGGTCAGTAGATGATGTCTGGAATTTGGTTGCTAAGCAGAGTTCCGTGCTTGCTATTTCTTCTCCACTGTTCCTTCTGGCAACTGTAGTGTTCCATTTCTAATATGACAAAATTGTGAGGGTGTTGGTGAGCCATTCCTGGCTAGTAATCTCAGCAGCAAGTGCAATGTGACTTAAGTCAGTAGGAGAAACCTGGACATCTTCCTTGCCGTGGTGCTGTGATACCCAGGAGAATGGTAGACTAGCTGTCCATCTGTGAGTGGCTGCCTTGAGCTGCTCATACCAATAGCAAAATATTACACTGTTTTCCATAGTTGCTTAAGTAATGTGATAAGAGTAGAATGAAATGATTTGTGGAGAAAAATAACAAGTTAACATATTAAACTTGATTTGCTATTTGCCATAGAAGTGCACGCCAGAGTGCTACAGCTTCTCTTACGCCACTGCGGGGACGTGCCACTGCCAGTCATTTCAATGGAAAAGGAAGGGAGGGGAGATTGCAAACAACCCAGTTAAATAATGACCATACTCGGCTTTGATGGAGCAGAAGAGCAGTGAGAGAAAAAAGAGAAAACTGTACGAATGAAGAATGGAGATTGCTTCATGGACTGCAAGTAAATTTTTATAACAGTCTTGACACACAGAGAATTGTTTGATGCTAGTATAAACATAGCAAGTTAAAGAGTTAAAAAATTGTTTACTTATAGTCTCATTCACATTACTTATTTCTGAACTCTGTGGCTTGACGTGAATTACAAAATTAAATACTGTCGCCTCCTGCTTATGAAGACCTAAATGAGCATAATGGCAAACAATGAGGGGGCATGCACACATGCTGAATGTTTCATTTAATGGTCTGTGGTGGGAGTAATCTTGTTAGCTCCCACTCTGCCTGCTTCTGCAGCCCCAGGCAGGAGTTCCTTGCACAATATGCCCGCTGTGGTCCACACAAAAGTAATAATGGTTGTTGTTTCATGTGTTGTAGTTACTGTATTACAATTTTTTGAGTACCTGACCATTATTTTTCAATAATAAGTTGCACAGTTTAGAATGTTTTATTTACAATCACTAGAAAGTAAATGCACAAGTGACATTTCACAACAGTTTTTCCAGCACCTACAAAGCAGTTGTACATAAACTTTATAAAACATTAAAAAATAAATTTGAAAATGGGTGTATTACTTCCACAATCGATTTGCTCACTATACAGTGAGTTCTTAGCACAAAATTCTGGATTTGGTTCACATACCAATGGCGTATGCTTTGTCATTTTGTACATTTTAATTTTTTCATATAAAATCATGTAAATTAAAAAATTTGTTTATAGTAATTGAAAATTATTTCAAAAATGAAATTTTCAATTTGTTTCTTTCAAGCACTGGCTAGTTTACAACATCAAAACAATTGAAAATAAATAAGTTTTTGCTTTTGTTTTACTGAAATAAATTTAGACATCACAAATGATCCTAAAAATTATTTTAGAAATGTTTCTTATACAAATACAAGAAACTTTTCTTTGACACAAATTTTACTAAGACTTTTATCTATGTAGACCATATGGAATTGTATGGCAAATTTATTGCATTTCTGTAACAGTTTTTAGAAAACTCTATTCAGAAACAGAGTTCTTTCTCACAATCTATGCAACAGATGACAATTCACTCTATTTGGGCAGTGGATGCTGAATGGTCAGACCATTCGCCTCCCTGCAAGGCAATCTGGGTTTGATTCCCAGCGGGGTCGGTCTCCAAATTTTTGCAGTTGGGAATTGTGCCGAGCAATGCCATTGATCTCCCGGGTTTCCTCTGGGTTCTCCCACTTCCCCTATCCCTTAATTCCGGTGCTGCTCCGTGCTCACATCATGTTACCCTTTACCAATTCTGAAGACTTCAATGTTTTGACACAGTAAGCGACACTTAAGTACAAGATGTATCTCACCACGTCGTTCTTGAATCTGTGAGACTCTTAGTTTACGCTTGACGACTGTTGTCATTTCAACTGCAACTTTGTGGTACCAGGGGTTGCGGTGATCAAGAGGTCGGACCTCTCGCCTCCTACCAGGGCAGTCCGGGTTCGATTCCCTGTGGGGTCAGTCCTCGTATTTTCACATGTGGGAAGCATGCCGGACAATGCTGTTGGTCAGCTGGTTTTCTCGGGGATCTCCCGTTTCCCCCACCCGTTTATTCTGGCGCTGCTTTGCATTCACCTCATGTCACCCCTCACCAGCGCTAAAGACCTCTGTGTTAAGCACTGACAAAAAATCTCTCACTCACTTTGTGATACCTTTTTACTGTACAACGTAAACTTTTAGAGTAAGATGACATTTGGTGAGATGTGTCTGTGGGTATGTTTCCATATATATAATCCACTATAATTTTTTGATTTTTCACTCTTTACTCCTTTTTCCATTTGGTTTCAACCATTTTAATAGTGTGTGTAGTTGAAATTTTGAGCACATCATGCTTTCTTTCCATTTTCCAATTAATCCTTGCTCACTTTCTCTTAAAATTTTTTTCCTATCTTTAGCTTTTTTGCGATGACTTATGAGGACCCCTAAAAATGGTGCTTCGCGAAATACCGCTAAATTTGGCATAGTTGTATTAGTTTCCCGTGAATTTCAGCATAATTTCTTTAAAAGCAATGTTTCACGTGGATTCAGATACCTTGGCGGATATTTTGTCGCAAATCAATAAAGCACAATCTTTGAAATGCATATGCTTTCCTTTCAGATATTGCTGGTTTTGTTTAGTTATTGCTTCACTGTAATTATACTAGCCCATGCGTGCCATTTTCATAGATTTTGAGCTATTCGCTAATATTTAAAGCCTTGGCGGATATTTTGTCGCAAATCAATAAAGCACAATCTTTGAAATGCATATGCTTTCCTTTCAGATATTGCTGGTTTTGTTTAGTTATTGCTTCACTGTAATTATACTAGCCCATGCGTGCCATTTTCATAGATTTTGAGCTATTCGCTAATATTTAAAGGGTTATAAATATCACATAGACTGAAAAACACTTTATTTCACGTAAAATAACGTAATATTTAAGTTTTACGGATGGGGGCCATAGATTAATTTGCACAAATGTGTTCATTCCTCAACGTATTTTGCAGTTGAAACGAGTCAACTCATGCATGGCCACGTTCACATGGTACTGTGATCTCGGTATATCGACAAGATTGCTGCCGAGCAATGGTAGCGGCAGCAAAAGTTCGGAGTCTACCGAGTTCCAATGACTTAACGCACGTTTGTGTACATGTAATGTTTTGTTTTGGCGTTTTCGATTATTTTGCATTTATTATTTTGGTTTTCTTAGTGGAAATGAACTACCGTATTTCCACGATTGTAAGCCGCACATTTTTTACCAATTTTTGTACCTAAGAATTGGGGATGCGGCCTACAAGCGAAAATTGCTCATTTTGTGGTTAATAAATGAAGTAATTATGATGATAACGAATCAAAAAGCATTAAAGTTACAAACATATAGTGAGCAGTTGATTTGCTCTGCATAAATAGTACAAATAATACGTTTCACGTATTTTTCGGTGCTACTAGAAGTCCGCCGCCATGTTAGACACGGAGAAATGTAAACAAACACCATACCCAAAACAAAACAATTTATGTGCGTAACTGTTTACACATTTGGATTGACGGTAAAAGCTGTTTATCACCGATAAACATCTAACACAAGATCAATTTATGAACAAAAAAAATGTTGTAAACTGTTTTAATGTACTCGACTTACCTTTGCATGACTAATCAATATTTGATGTAGGACATTATTGAACTGCAAAAGTATGAACAAATACTGGAAATACTGTAGTCACTAAAACACTAAAAATTTAAAAGTATGCCAAATCATATAAATATCAAACAAATATAAGAACACATGTTAACAGCATTAATTACTTTCTTCTGTGTAGGAACTCTCGCTACTGCTAGACGTGTCTTCACGATCTGCCTCGTTCTCGTCATCTTCTGCCTCCTGTAGCCAGAGCACATCATCTTCCGATCCATCTAGCGTGTTCGAAATGCCGGTCTTTTTGAAACCTTTGGCAACCAGTTCATTTGGTATCAGCTCCCAGCTGTGCAGTACGCATGTGCACAAAAGAACCAAGGACGGGCGCTTCAATTTGCCAGTGTGCATCAGGTCGTGACTGTCACTGGCCAACCACTCGTTGTAAAAATGACGAATATGGTCCTTGAATGACTTGTTAATGCATACGCCCAACGGTTGAAGTACTGACGTTAATCCACCTGGAATAACTGCCAGTAGGGTTTTCTCTTCTTGAAGGTGTTGTTTCACCTCCTCGACGAGATGTCTCCTAAAGCTGTCCAATACCAGTAAAGCAGGCTGTTTGTGTAAAGCCCTAGGTTGTCTACCCCAGACAGTTTTGGCCCAGTCTAGCATAAGCTGCGTGTTCATCCAGCCCTTCCAGCTGCACCCGTACATGTATACCTCGTGGGAACTTTACACCTTTCTGCATATTTTTACGCTTAAAGATGATGTAAGGCGACAACTTTCTTCCGTCGGCTGTAACTGCTAGCATTACAGTGGAACGTAATTTTTTATTGCCAGTACTTTTTCAGTGGCACACTTCGCTCTCCTTTCTGTTTGATAGTGCTGCAGCGGGGCATTTCAAAATACACGGGAGTCTGATCTGCATTGCCTATTTGTGATAGCAGATACGGAGTCTCTTGGCGCACGTGCAACATGTAGCACTGGAAGTTGAGAACTTTCTCTGCGTAGTCTGTCGGAAATTTTTCGCAAATTGTTGTCCGCCTTCGAACAGATAGATTGTTGTGCCGCATGAACTTTGAAACTCATCTGCGACTACCTTTGAAAGTTGCCCTTGGTGTGTCGCGTTTGCATGCAACTTCGCGTGCTTTCATCTGGATCATATCATATGTAACACTGCAGCCATTGTTACGCAATTCTTGGACGTAAGTCAGCACATCTTTTTCTACTTCGGTAAACTTCCCCCCTTTAGGCCCCTTGAAACCTCTCCTAGAGTAATTAGTATTTTTCAATTCATCTTTTTGTTTACGCCAACACCGTACCATTTTTTCATCTTCTTCAAACTCTTGCGCCGCCGCTCTGTTACTGTTTTGTTCTGCGAACACAATGACATGAAGCTTAAATCCAGCTGTGTAATTGGACCGACGTCTTCCCATATTTACAAACTGAAAACACTGTGTACCTAATAAACAGTGTAATGGTAATGTTTCCAAGTATCTCGTTGACTGGGAAACGTGACCACTACTGCTGGAGCGAGACAAAGCAACCAATGTCACTTGCAACTATGCAGCGTGGGTGGACCTGGCAACAGCGCATGACCATGAAGCCTGTCAGCCGCTTGTGTTGGTCTGGCTCACATCCTCAGCTGCTTGATAACGTGGCGTGGTTGGAGAGGGTGGGCGGCTGGCGGAGAGGAGCAAGTAGTGGCAAGCATAGACGAAGGGGATGGCGAGGAGAGACTGATTGATAAACGTACGGCTCAGTCAGCCACTAGACAGACCTTTCCCGCTTCACAGCACCACGGGCGCGAGGGCACACACAAGCAACAAAAAAGATTGTTTTGCTGACGTCGGCGTTTGTGATTTATGCAGTAGTTCTGAAGGAAATGTAATGACGTGACTTATAAATTATAACTGAGAAAAAATATACACTAGACACCCGATTTTACGAACCCTGGATTTAACGAAAGTAGCGATTCTACGAATACAGTCTCAGGACCCCTCAAAAAATAACAAAATTATATGACAAAAAAAAATGGTAAGAAATTACATTACCAATAAATAAAACATACTGTATCTAATTCACTGCATTAAAATATGAATTGTAGAGTTGCAGTTATTACTTGGTAAGGTACAATATTAAAATTAAAACAAAAATAGCGAAAATCCGTTAAAAAATGCGGTAGTGACAGTTTGAAAACCGCATGGCGGCGGCGGCGCCTGTGCCAAGCCGGCCAGCCGGCCTGTCTCCAACTACGACACGACGTATTAGGATCTATATTGAGGTCATACTATAGACGCAAAGTTCCAGCGCATGCGTATATGCTCATTTAACTATAGTACAGCCTCCTTCTAGGCTGTTTCACGACGTCTTATATCTCTCTCGTCTCGCGCCGAACGAGTTTACTTTTTTACACGAACCCTATAAATAACAGCGTGATATTTTTCTTTATTGCGTTAACACCATACGTAATTAAAAAAATTAACTTGGCGCATAATTTGCTTAAACAATGCGTTACTGCGTGTCGTAAAACGTGCGTTTCACAAGTGAGCACGATAATAGCGCTACCTATTTACCAAGTGTAGAAACATTTGTCTCCGGGTATGTCGAACTTGGAAAATAAATAGACGTTCGTGTATTACGTAATCCCGGAACTCCTAATTTATTTTTACCGCATATACTTATTGTGAAAGTGATTATTTTCAATCACTTATACATGTAATTCTCGACGATTTTAGGTAAGAACGTCACAAAATGGCGTTTTTGGAACAACG
>PNEQ01112349.1:0-25551 GCA_003012365.1 Medauroidea extradentata
ACGCTACATTAATCAATTTTTTTTACCTTAAAAATGAAACTTGAAACAACAAAGTAAATGACAGAAGCATAGTAACACCTTTAAACTCTTTGTACAAAACATTTTAAGTTCCTATGTGTTTTCAGTCGCTTGTAACTTCAAGACACCTGAGCCTCTGCATCAACCCTATATGTGTAGCGTATAAAAGACTCTTAAGTCATCGAGTGTTATAATGTCCAAGCGGCTAGTTGAACTAATTCTGCAGCAGGATAAGTAGCTATAGCTGTCCACGCGAAAAACAGTCATAAGTTTGTCCCTGCCACTAACAGCGACTTCGCCTGGGCCTTATTTATAGCCCTTACAGTTTGACGTTGTAGAGTAGTTACAGACACCTAAGGTAAGAGGTGAATCATCTGTTTACCCTGTGCACAACCATTGGTGACGGTGCCCTCAATTACATATTTTCAAAATATTCACTTGAACTTTATTGCCATTACAAAGTCTCATTTAGTAAAGGTTTCGTGGAGACGTATTTGGTGCCCCAAGCCTGAGATTAGTGAGATGATATATCGTCGGTTTACTGCCAACAGTCACCAAGTCAAAATGAGCTAAAATGATAAAAATGCTGGGAATATGTATATGTTGTTCACGAACAATCGCCCAAGTTTTAATTCTATTCGTCGTTTCGTACTGTTGTGTCACAGTACAGTAACTTATCAAGTTTTTGTTAATATCTACAATTTAATAGTGTTTATAAACAAAATATAATGTATGACTTAATCACTTTTGGCAGTATACCGACTATATGTCACCTGATGTCGTAGAGGAACCTAAGTGGAAAGCGAACTGCAATTTTACCCCTTTTAAAGACTACATGTAAATTGCACTAATTCGATCTGCCTTGTAGTTTTTGTGTGTCAGAACTAAACGTTCGCACGCAGCTTTTACCGGAATTCGAGCCCAGAACCTCCCAGAATTTAGACCTGAGTAACAAACAACTGCGTCACGTAACATTTCATGAAAATAAAATTAATTTTTAAAAAATAAAATATTTGTGCCCTGGGCTTATAGAGATTGTACAACACCACGTCTCGATAGGTTACTGTAGAGTTAAACTCCTGTACAGGTTGTTTCTCGCTGCTCGTTCCTGCTTTTCGGATCGTCTGCCTTGAATATTGACCAACTTAGTTTCATTCTTAATAATCACGTTATCTTATAAAGTAAAAAAAAAACTTACATAGGCCTATATGTTTTAAATACTTACGTATGCATCACTCTGACGCGAACAACATCTCAATATCACTATTGGTTAGGTAGATATCGTGGGTTGATGGAAACAAATTTTGTGCTTTTACACCCTTTTGTGTGTCAAATTTCGAAAAATTTTAAATTTATATCCTAGACATTTGTATAAGTATCCAATCGAAGTGTAAATTACATCGCTAGCCCGTTCAGTCGAATCAAAATCGAACATTCACAAAAAAAAACACATATCACCCCTGCACAGTACTGAGAAATCTAATTTCGGAAAGTCTTAAAACCGTTTGGCAATCATTTTTGTAATCATTACCCTGAAGCAAAAATTAATTGTATAGCTCAACGGGTTCGATAGATATCGAGGATTTATCTAAAACACATTCAAGGTCTTTTCACCACCTAAGAGAGTAAATTTCGAAAAACAATTTAATCACGTTTTATAATACTTTATTGATGTCTCGTGGACGTGAAGAACACAATATTAGCCCGCTGGTTTCAAGATATATCGACGATTAATTGAAAACGCTTTTCACAACTTTTCACCCCTTTTCACCTCCTTGGGTGGCGAATTTCGAACATTCCTGAAATTAATTTTTAGATAATTGAGTAAGCATCAATCATAAACTAAAATCACGTCGCTATATAAAAATCAATGGGATCGATATATATACATAGATTGTGAGTTGAAAACACATATTACCTCTTTTTTAACCGGTTTAGGGCCAAATTCGGAAAATATGTTTTAATGGTACATGGTATATTTACAAAAGCATCAATTGAAACAATGATCACTTCGATATCTCGATTGGTTCGATAGATATGGAAGGATAATCGAAAACACATTTCACGTATTTTAACACCCTTAATTAAAGAATTTCGAAACGTCTTTGAGTCCTGTCATTTACATTTGTATAAGTAACTAATTAAAGTAAAAATCACGACGAAAGCCAATTGTGTTTCAAACACGATTCATAGAAAACACATTTTGCCCCTTTTTACCGATTACGGGTCGAATTTTAAAAAACCCTAATACTACTTTTTAGGTATTTTCGTAAGAAATATTTTGAAGTGATAACCAACTATTTATCCCGAAGGATTCTATAGATATCGGTAGTTAATCGGAAACACATTTAAGGTCCTTTCACCCCCTTAAATATTGAATTTCGAAAAATCCTTAAATTAGTAAAAATCACGATGATAGTCCGTCGGGTTCGAACTATATAGACGTTTCTTCGGAAACACATTTCACCACATTTCACCCCCTTAGAAGTCGAATTTCGAAAAATCCCTTCTTAGTGCTCGCCTACGACTTGAGGGGAACCACACAAAAATTTCACGATTCTAGGTTCAGTGGTTTGGGCAGCAGTTTGATATGTCAGTCAGTCAGTGTTCATTTTTATATATAGAGATTTAGATAGCTCATTAAAGGTAGAATTATCTTATTATGTGCTGTAGTGAAAAGTACAATTCCAAATTCATCTGCGTGTACTTTTAAAATACGAGCTAAATATTTATTATAAAGAAGTCGTATTATTTTCCTAATCGATTACATTTTAATTCTTCTATTTAACACATCCAAATATTTACCATTGCAGCTATTAAGACAAATCTTGAGATAATGATACAAACAAAATGCATACGATTATAACTACTGAAAAAAGTATTACTGAAAAAAAAAATTATCTCCATATCGCTGAAAGAATTGTTGAACGAACGATGGAAGATACTTATGTTTGCGTTGCAAATACAGTTTAGCAGTTGGTTTGGAGTTTGATTTTGTCTTTGCTGGAGGTAACAAGAATTGCCTGGTGGCGGTGGATTTAAATTGTTTTATTTAAATAGCACGACAATTACTCACTCAAATGAAATCATAATCATCCAACTTTAAACGGGACCATTTAGTCAACGCTTAATGTGTGTTAAATCTGTGTAATTACGGTTAATTCAGCCATAAGAGAAACACAAACAGTACGGGGAGCGAAACTTATTATTTATACCTGCTTCAGGCCTCATGAACTTTTTTTTTTATTTGGGTAACTACGTAATGAAATGTTACGTTTTGTTAAAACCACACTCATATTCATACAACAAGCGATCATGATCTTACGTGTGTCTAGTAAAGTCTAAGTCAACAAGACTTCCCATAGGTGGCCCGAAATAAATTGAGCATGCAATTTTGAAACGCATGTTGCGTTTTTTTCTTTCAGATAATTTAGGCTGCGAAATTCTAATACACAACCAACCAACCTACGAAATAATCAAATTTTGTGTCGTACTGAAAAGTGAACATTTTAAAACACCATAAATATTATTTTTGATAACAATTCTAGACAATATTGTTTTCAAAACTGCTCACTTTGTCCCTTACTACTAGAACCCACGATTTTTGGTGAAAAGAATTCTGCAACAGTTTGTTTCAATGTCTTACGTGCACATCTGCAGGTCTGCTTCTTGATTATTGGCAGAATGTATAATTGCACAGGCGTGGCTCATTTGTCTTGTGCCAACAGGAACAAGGTTACTGAGACACCACACGTCTGTAATTTGTTGGTAAAACCCCGAGACGCTGAGAATTTAAAACAGCCAATCACTGACCAGGAAGCAAAGCTGTATATGTGAACATAAGTCATTGAAACAAATTGTTGCAGAATTCTTTTCACCAAAAATCGTGGGCTCTACTTACTACATGTTCAAGTAAGGGTATTGAAGTTTAATTTGTCGAACATTAGAAAAATATATCCCTTCATGTTTAGGTTCATTATTTATTTATTTATTATTTTGTATAGAACGTTAAGTCTCGTTGGTAGCAAGATCATTAAAGACTGTTTCATTCAACTTTATAACAGAAGTAAAGGACAATGATTGAGAGAGGAATTGTCTATAGCCTGTGTGAAAAAATCACCCCAAGTATTCGCCCCTTGTGTGTTGTGTCACCTAGATCAAGTTTTCAGGTTAAAACTTAGACTCGTACGCGCTGTCGCAAACACAATACTGCGGTTGTTGGTTCAGCGAACAGTAGTTGAATCGTAAATGAACCTTGGACAGCTAGCTGTTCCTTGGCCCGGAACATTTTGGTGCCGAGGCTGTTTATTATTTCGTAGCCGTCCGGTTTGCCCACCTGGTGGGCTTAGTAGGCCTATTTGTTTGTCGTCCAATTAAGTGGTGTAGTTTGTTCTGGTTACCGTTGCGGAAACCACACCATCCGCTGAGTCCCGTCGTAACAACAAGCTCCAACTTTATTCAAATTGTACCAACTCGATCCAAAAACATTTCGTCTCCATACATTTAACGGTTATATCTAAAGACGATGGTTAGAGGCACTGGAAAATTGCGAAAATGTTTAAAATAGTCTCCAATAAACTGTATTATATTAACCGTAATACGTGTGAATAGTTTTGGGACAAATCACACACACTGTGTGTCTAAGCTGTGCACTTCTAATTGGGCCTGTTGTAGAAAGAGAAAATGCTACATATAAACGATAGCCAATGTTGATACGAAACATTCAATGTTATATACATCACGTTGGAGCCTAGCGAGCAGTCAACTATTCCCGCGATTTTCCAGTGTCTCTAACGATGGCTTATCGCGAAAATTTCTTGGCCAACGTACAATTGAAAACGCTATAGTTTTCTTGCAACATACATGATTGTTAGAGATGATGGTTTATCGCGGGAATATCTTGACTGTTTGCTGGGTTTAAACACACGTTCAGCTTACCAGAAGATTACTGGCTTTAGCCTGTACTTGGAGCTGTTGCCCTGTTTGACTGTACCAATAAGAATCCCGCTATTGTAATATTTGATACCCGTTATTGGTCTGCAGACAGCTACGTTGTGCCGTACGTACGTCACCCAACCATATGTGTTGCAATTAACTATAGCGTTTTCAAGGATATCATGGAACTAAGCATATTCTCTATATACCACCATCTCTAACGATTGTATGAAAACTGTATGACAAGACATAGCTGTCTAGTACCCAACCACAATGTAAAATATTACACTAGCAGAATTAATATTGAATCTGTCAAATAGGGTAACAGTTTCACGTACCAAAGAAAGTTTTCGACATGCTTAACGTTCGTTGAAGCTTTGAAAACAGTCACATTTTCCTGCGATAAATCGCCACCAATAGTTATACCACATCATTATTCTGCAACAAAGGAAAAATTATATAAATGGGACTTTGTAGATATCTAGTTTCTTACAGGAAGAAAACGGTTACATTTTGTTTTCAGTGGGCGATAACAGAAAGTGCTACAAAAATCTAAGTGATATTCAGAGCGAGTTGCATAATTATTTATCGGGGTGAGTGTGCAACTAAGATAAATGAACTTAACAACCGAGCTCATATAATTCAGAGCAAAATTCAGCGGCTTTGTTAGTTTATGTAGCGATGCGTATATTTGTGTCATTCGTAGTAACTAAGGTGATAGAGAGATGATTTATTGCGGGGAAACTTGACTGTTTGCTAGATTTCAACGTACGTTCAGCCTACCATAACATTACTGGCTTTCTCATGTACGTGGATTCGTTGCCCTATTTACTGAGCCAATAAGAATTCCGCTCTTGTAATGTTTGATGCCTGCTGTTGGTCTGCAGACAGCTACGTTGTGTCAGACGTGTATCATCCAACCATACATGATACGAGAAACTACAGTGTTTTCAAAAGTATGTTGGCACAAATAATTTTCGCGATATACCATCATTTCTACTGATAATTATTGAATAGTTAGATGAGAATGATAGTAAATATTGCTTTAAATCATCTCAGTAGTCAGGTGCAATGTAAAGGAACATTTTAAAATTAATGCAATATTTGGGATAAATTTCCCGCTTGATTTGTGAACCATGAAGTGTATGAGTCAAACTGTGGAAACTCATAACAACTTCATTTATTGCATAAATAGTTTGTGCGTTCCTGCCAACAATTTACTTTTTAACATTCTCTCATCTTTCGTATTAAAAACAAATTAAGCATCACTCAAGTTAAACATAGGATGACCATTAAGAGTATCGTATTCCTTATACCAGTTGGAAACCAATAGGTAATAATTTTTTATGCTCGCTTTTATTTTTGGACAATCAGTAAATATTCATGATTATTCCTAACGCATTAAACATGTTGCGGAGTAATGCAATTACGTTTTTTGCGAAACTCAGTTTGAACTGTATAAGTTCAATATTTTTAAAGGCATAGGTATAACCTAATAATAATAAGTTTAATGACCTGAATGTTAGAACCCACTGCACTATATAGGCGGTTCGGAATAAAGTGAACACCAAATAAAGCCCTGCTTAAGTTCTATTTTCAGCCATTTAGTATCTTTCCGCGCATAACGGCTAACGATGGGAAATGTCTCACCTCTCTGGACATGTCACTTAATTATTGCGCGTCTAAGATAAGTTGCAGTCGGCATAAATCCATATAGTTTGTTGGGAAAAAAATTTTATTAATTGTATAAAATACAATAATGTCAATTTCGGTTACTTTTATATCAATAATGTTGTATTTAATTAAGAAAGCACACGGAACTATATTGCGTTATTTCGCTACCAACCATACAAGCAGTAAGGCAACTAGAGTTAATGTTGAATCATATGCAGTAATGGCTAGTGATATTTTTCAAAGGTTAAATTTTTAGTGCTCACTTTATCCCGAACGACCTATACATACTCAAGCCTCGCATATTCGTTGATTGTCTGCTGTCACAGTGAGGAGCGGGTAATGGAATAATGGTCGGGGCTTGAGTATACACAGGAAAATGGATTCTAACATGCAATTAATTGAACTAGTGAAATATTCCTTTCTCTACAATGCCAGAGAGCACGTAGTTTAAGTTTCCTTTAAATGTTGGAGCTTCTAGACATTTCTTATTGTTAAAAGGTTCATAATCATACGTGGACTCAGTTAATGTTTTTAAGGAAATTTATATAATGTATTTATATTAAATTAAGCTGTTAGTGTCTTTAAAATTTTTTTTTTCGTGTAACGCTACCCATAGCTGTATAGTTTTAAATTAAATTGCCTTCATTAAAATAGATAAGTACGTGATCATTTATTGCTTAGACGTATTGCAACTTTTTAAAATATTCATTTCATCCTCCCTAACAAACTCGTATGCATTTCAGTCAAAAATGTACAAACATAATAATATCTTTAACAAATCCGTCCATAGTTGTAACGTCTGTCTTGTATGATCCTAAGAATTCCGAAGTATCCTTAAAATGCAAACAAAAACAGTTATTGAAACATCTAACGTTACATATTTATAGTAATTTTTCAATCATAGTTTTCACAAGGACGTAAGTAAACCTTATTTCCGAATATTCTGCCAACATATTTTTGGCATGGAAGATAGCATTGTGGCAGTCTGATTACTGCAACGTTTAGGTTACAGTTAACACAGTGTATATCATCGTCCGTTTACAGTGAAATATACACTCGCTAACCGTATGATGTTCATAAAATTCACCAACGTGAGGGAAAAAAATTGTAATTATGTGTATGCCATTGTTGGTGGTTACGTAACTCAATTTAGAGTGTGTCGATACGACAACAGTGAAGTGCTTAGGCCTATATGCTCGAACCTTTGATTCATGCTGAAGCCCACACACTGAACAGCCAAAATACGACATCGTAGGGTCACGTGACCGGTAAGGTACGAGAGTAAACACACGCAATAGGAACAAGAGTGTGCGAACTGGGATCGTGAAGGCATGCCGCGCCGAAAGCGGAGATGTGCGACCTCGGTTTCCGCATATCACGAGGGTTGGGGTGTGTGTGCGCGTGTGAGGGTGTGACACAGCCAGAAGGGCTCGTTTGTGGCGTATTGGCGTGGACGTGGGCCGGTGACCGAGGTGAAGGGAGGAGGGTACGTGTGTAAGGGATGGCGTAGGGACGCCGAGGATGGGTGCGGAGATGAATGGCAAGCCATTGCCCCCCCTCCCCCAGGGTAGATGTGCAGAGAACGCTTCGGCCGGTCCAGCCCCTCAGCATCCGGCGCTCTCGCAATCAATACGGACTAGCCTCTTCTCATAGCTTCTACTCTGCTCGGTCTCGCGTGCCCACGGACTACCCACACACCTCTGTAGACAAGCGCATATGTCGTGACTGTCACCCCACACCACCTCTCTCTTTGCTCGCGTTGATTGGTCATTCATGCGGGGCGGTCGCCCTCGGCAAGTGCAGGACTTTGAGGTCCGGCTGCGGTACAGTTGCCAGAAATACCATTATTCTGGTAACACGTTCGAGGATTTATTTTTATCCCGGTGACCAAGATAAGTTGAGGTAAGTAGGCTTTACGCCTCGTCGTACACTTCTTGTACAATGACAGGAGCTGGGAGAGGAGTCGGCCATGGCCTTTGTAAATGAACAATCCCAGCATTCGCCTGGAGCGATTTCGGGAAAATCCGTTAACCCGGAGCCGGGTATCGAACCCGGATCCTCCCGAATGGGAGTCCAACGTGTTATCGTTGCACCACCTGGCTCGGTGTATTCTGGTGACCAAAATTGCCCGTTACAAAAAGTGGAGAGAATTGATATTCTTTTATCGAATCGTATACTTGTATAGCTAACATCATATTTGTATAGGTGGTTCGCGATAAAATGAGTACTTTTAAAAGCCAGCTTGTATAAAAAAATAATTAAAAAAATATTATTTACCTGTGGCTTCAGATATTTACATTTTAGTTCGTAAAAAAAAATGTACACATCTGATGTTTCCTAGGTTTGTTTATTTAAAAAAAAATTGTGACAGAAAATTATCAATTATCCACAAGGAAAAAAAGTAACTAGGATTTCAAAGGATCTCATTTTATCCTGAACCACCAATGAAGTGTATTTTCCCAGGAAATATAAATCTGTGCTGCCTACATCCTGGCAACATTGGGCTACAGCAAGGACAAAACGCATTCTGCAGAGTGAGATATTTTCCAGCAGCTTGGAACAGTGCATTAAAATTACTGAAATGGGACTGAACGATCAAACGAAACTTTATGATTGAATATGCGCCATTTGCAGGAACATGTCTTCCGAGAAGTCAATTAGAGAGACAAGGTGACAGTAATGGAAAATGAGCTGACGTTAACTCAGTCAAAACTTTACATATGAGTAAATTCAAAATTATATAGCATAATCTTTATCGATTTTTGCGATGAGAGTGTGTTTAAAATTTAACTGTTTTCGTGGACGTACGCAAATACGTATGAATGTTGCCAAGTCGCAGAAACCCCCACAATAAAGAAAAAAAGCAAATATAAAGCCGGTGTTAGCTGTTGCCAAAGTATACCGTACAGAATATTCAAAAAATTAATACAGTTTTTTTTAAAGCACAACATAAACTAAAGGTTAAACAGAAAACATCAAAATGTAATTTCGGAAAGATATAAAGTTGTATCCCGAAAGACGACCCAAAATCAATCAGATGAAATTCCGCAGCGTGTGTATATATATATATATATATATATATATATATATATATATATATATATATATATATATAGAGAGAGAGAGAGAGAGAGAGAGAGAGAGAGAGAGGAACAGACAGATATCAGGTCCTGAAACTCCGCATTAGTTGTCGGTGAACGTCAGCTGCTTTTGTCTGATTTCTCTGTTTTTTATTTCTCTGTTTATACTCGGTTTCCAGTCTTTGTATATTTGTGTTGTCCTAATAGTTCTCGTACAGTGTTGTAATATTCACTTCTTTTGTGATGCTGTACATTTATATTTTTATTGTTAAAAGTTGTCTTTCTCGATACAAAGACTACGTTCTCTATGGAATTTTATTTTGCGACACATGTAAACAGCGTTTTGTATGTAATTCGGAAATAATTGTTCAACAACTTAGTAGGTTACATATAAATAGAGATACCGGAATTTCGCGAATAGATTGTTCGTAACTAGTTGCTTGTCAAAACACCGTAGCTAATCACCACGTTAATTGATTTCATTGTTTCAATTCTTACATGTCTTGGGTGTGTGGTGCCTTGAGTTACTTCAGATCCGGTCCAATTAGCACAGTAAAATGAGAAATTTCACCTCACAATGCCACAGAGCCAACAATGAAAGGAGACAAATGTATGTATAAGGCGGTTCGGGATAAAGTGAGCACTCAATAAAGCCCTGCTAAAGTTCTGTTATCAGCAAATTCGTATTTTTCCGCGCGTAACGTCTAACGACGGGACATGTCTAACTTCTCTGGACACGTCACTTGATGGCTGCGCGAGTAAGGAAAATTTTGCAGTCAGTATGAATCAATACCGTTTAATAAAAATAAGTTTATTAATTATACAAAATACAATTACGTCCCTTTCGGTTGATTTTGTTTCTGTATTGCTGTATATAATTACGAAAATACATGGAACTATTTTGCGTATTTTCGCTGCCAACCACACAAACAGTAAGACAGTTACAATTTATGTAGCATTATATGCAGTAACGGCTAGTGACATTTTTCAAAGGTTAAATTTTTAGTATTCACTTTATCCCGAATGACCTATAATAGTTAGGTATTGAAAGCTAGCTGCTGTACAATGCATGTTTTTTACTAGCAGAAGCTGTAATTGTATAGCTAAAATGGAGTTAGTTTTGGTGTAGCTTAAAGTGATGCACTTATTGAGTGCAAGGTTCCTGGTGCTTCATTACTATAGACATGCCAAATTCGTTTTATTTTCTGACAGTTTACTAGACTCCAAGTGACTATAGGCTTGTTCGACGTCTCCCGCTGGCCGATATTGTCGTGACTTGCCGCGGAGAATGCTTACACGGTAGAGAGACCAATCTCTGTAAAGACGTAACGCACGTACATATAAGTTCGTGGCCAAATGAATCGCAGATTATGCTCTGTTAGTGAAGTTTAGTCTGCTACCAAACGATAACGCGAATTTTGCATTCGTCTATTCATTACAGTTGGCGCAGGAGCAGGTGACATAGTAGCTTCCAACAATGCATAAAATAGGTTCACATCCAACATCAACGTGGGTTTTATCCAATAATCCGAAGGAAAAAGTAGGCTTATTAAATCACCTTTCGTCTGTTTGTGTGTGTGTCCATGCGTGTATCTCCTCCCCCTTAAAACTTTTGAACCCGTTGACAGAATTTTCTCGACCTTGTACACATATATATCACATAGTAAGCACACATTATTTTTATGCATTTTTTCATGCCGCATTCGTACGTAATTGTCAAATTATTGCTATTCAAACAATTTTATTAGCTAGAAGGATTTTAAAAAAACATTTCTCAGAATTTCATAAAACTGCGTTTACGTACATATATTATTTATAAGATCTATGTATTTTGTTCATGCCGCGCTCATATTTTCACTATAACGGCTAATTGAATATTTTTTTGAAACTCGGTACACAAATAGTTTCGTAAGGGGACATAGCTGTTATGTTTTTGCTTATGCCGTGTTTGTTAAACTTGTCGTGTCAGTATAAATACTAAAGTTTCATTTATTTTATTTCAATTCACAAAGTATGTTTCTTTCTGGAAAAGGATTACGTAAGCCTGTTTTCCTCAAAGCTGCGGCCATAAAAAAACGCGCCTTCATTAGCAGTAGTAAAGAGGTTGCCCTCGCATGTGCAAAGCGTGCAGTGGAAAGTCTGGGAACAGTTAGTTCGTTGGCGACTGAGGCGTCCGCTGACGCCCTTTTGATGTGCTTGCTTTGCTTTGTGACGCCACCCTTAGTGTAGGACTAGCGCTAGACAGTGTCGGCTCACAAGCGTCTGCGTCGCGTTAACATTCCCGCTCTTCGGGAACACTCGGGAACATTCGTCTACCCTCGGCGGTTTACGTACGACAGTGCCGCGTAGCCTATATCCGATTTTATTGAAGTTTCTCACCTTAATCCCCCCTGCCACACTCTTACTTCACAACTCTACTAACAACCTGGACCTTCCTACTTTTCCAGTGCCATTTTTATTTTTAATGCATGTAACTGCTGAGTGGTTACACTCCTATTCTGTCGAGAGGGTTTTTACGGTACTATGACGGTTTTTCCCTCTCTCTTCTTAGATTATGGCTTAGCTATAGGTACACTTAGGGAGGTAGACATGGCCCCAATCGCGGCCATGTCTGCCCAATCCCTCTCTGCCGCGATGCATGCCTCCTCTGCATGAAACTTCCCCCTTGTAGGCGTATGGGGCTCAGCCCTGAGACGCACTCAGTCCCGCTCCTTCCCCGGGCCTCACACATAACACAGTAGATTAGGGTAGGATAGGAAAAAAATCTTACTCAAACCCATCCTTCTATTAGCGTAAAATATTTTTTATCGCATTTGAAACTAACCGAACATAAAATATTTAAAACTAAGGCAAATTCAACAACAAGCTGAAAGGACAATGTTTTATTTTCTAATTGGAGAGTTGGCACAGGGAAAAATTTTGCCTCTAATAAAATACGGGAACGTCCATAGTGAAATTATTTTTAACTAAGCTCGGGTAAGAGAAACGTTATTTAATTTTATTTAATGTGAAACAATTTATTAAGGGCTTTTTAATTATCAACTTCATGTAACGTTTTATTCAGGAAATTTCTGTGATTGGTCAGTTTACAACTCTTACCGATACCAGCGCAACAAGTGGTAGAAGTTGTCCCTTGCCAAACTAACCTGTGGTAGAAATAACCTTATTATCACAGGTAAGTTTAATTCTACTCCAGGTTAGAAAGATCAGAGTTAAAAGTTTGACACAGGGAAAATTTCTGCCGCTTGAGCGCTGGCTTCGGTATAAGATGTGAAAGCTGGCCAATCACAGAGATTTCCTGAATTTAAAGTTACATGAAGATGATGATTTGAAAGACAAACTTGATTTGAGCTCACTTTAAAATTAAAATAATGATCTCTCTTTACCAAGTATAGTTAAAATTAATGTTATTACGTTTTTGTACGTATTATAATTAGGTACGTTAGTGATCAGAGCGCAGCAGAATTTTTCCTGTGCCAAACTCTTTCGTAACAGAAAACATTTTCTTTCCAACCAGTCTTAGAATTAACGTTATCACAGGGGATGTTGATAGGAGGGGAGATGTCTGGCTCAATCGCCGAGGATGAACGAATACGCCCGAGTATTCCCGAGGAGCGAGAAAGTTAAGGCAAACCAGACTCGTTGTCGGCTCGTGGAGAGGCCTCGGCTCTTGGGTCGCGCCCGGCGATTGGCAGCCCGACCCTCTAATCAGCTGCCTCGACCCCAATCAAGGCCTGCATGCCTCGTAACTCGCTCAGCAGGTTGGAGTGTTTTGCAAAGGGAGTTGTATGGTCGCTCAGGGAAGGGATTGCGAGGGGGAAGGGGGGCTAGATTCCCGGTCGACCACATGCCATCGCGCTCCATTAGGCACCGCAGCGGCAATTTAGGGAACATGCAAATCGGATTGCGGTCAGATCGTTTATATCCCCTGCCCCCTCCCCCTTCACTGCAGTGCTTCCTTTTTCCGCGGTCCACTTACGGGCTTTTAGCGGAATCTACCGACAAAGCCTGCAAATATGCCTGAAATGCTTTCAGTCGTCGCTATCCATGGACGCCTCTGCCCAGCCGGTTAGGTAGGGGATTGGAGTAGGGGCAGGAGGGCGGAGGGAAAGTCGGCTGAAAACCGTAGCATATTTTAACAAGCATGGTAATGCTCTTAAAGTCTATAACTAGCAGAGCACGATGGTGAAGAAAAAAATGTCATCCTCGTCGCCTTAATGAATCCAGAAAGAGATGTACATAATCACAACTCCATAAGTCTAATATCTTAAAAGAATAGTAACATAAACATAATAACAATTTTGAAACTGTAGAAAATGCTGTATACATATTACAGATAGTACAGTGATACAACAAAATTTTAGAAGCTGCAAGGGACAGTGACATGGTGGCCACATAACGCGCATCAACGTGGTTGTAGGCGAGAGGCCTAACCACTAAACCATCGCGTGCCTAAAAAGAAAGGGATACGTCATTAAGTGGTTCAAATACACCATTATTATAAACTGAACCATATTTATATGTACGTACGCCATTGTGAGATAGTGGTGCTGAGCAGCAAGTATGTTACTTTTAAATAACTAGAAAAGCTTACTTCTAAAACCTCGTAAGTCCAGATTTTTCAAGTTTAGGCTCCAGGTGAATTAAATGTTAATTTTCATGGCGCTTCTAGTATTAAACCTTGTAACTCTACTGTGCATTACCTTTCTTCTATGCGCAAATTTAAAAAAAATCTTTTATCTATGGTCTAGCATGATTACAAATATTTTTTTTTTCTCTCCTGTAAGACGTTTTAGAAGTAAGCCGACGATTAGCTGTTGTTAAACATATACTATAACACTCATTCATATTACTCTGGAACGAAACATGTTCGATTATTCCAGAAAGGCAACACAAAGCCTAAAGTGTAAAAAAAATCGGCCGAAAACTCGACGAGGATAAAATTAACGGCCATACACTCGAATAGAAATTAATAAAAATGAAGAAGAAAATACCACAGGCGAAATAAGAGGCTTGCTAGGACAACAGTTGTGACGTTTCATGAATTTCCATCTCTCCGTCGTATTTAGGTATATCTCCATACTAAGGAATTCCGGCATACTTATTGTAGATTTTCTTTGCGCGAAATCCATACACAATGGCGTACATTTATAAAATTGGTTCAGTTTATAATAAATACCTCCATTGCAATAATCAGTTACACAATTTTATTATTAACAACAAGGAGTTAAAAACATAACTAATAGGCCTAATTTCCTCTACGTGGGTGGAAATTAACCATCATACTAAAAATCTGTCACGTACATCTGTAAATATGAAATATTATTTTTAATGTACTCTGGTGCTATTATCTAATATGGTGGGCTTACAAAAATAAAGAATACTTAAATCAATGTTTTGATAGTAAAGTGCGTAAATGTAAGATTTGGCTTCGCTCGAGCCTGTTGTTCGTCAAACAAATATATTAAAAATAACGTAATTCATGTCGTGAAATCTTTTAAATTTTGAGATGTACGTTACTGAACGTCATATGAACCAACAACATTACATTCACGTTACATTACTTAGTACTAAACGTGTACTAATTCTGAAAAAAAAAAAATGTTAATTAGTCTTTCATTTCATGTGATGAAAAAATTTGGAATTTCCACAATTTTTAAAATCTAAATACGATATAAAAAATTAACTTGAAAGCGCTGTACTAGACAATACATGTATACCACGTTTGGTGAAGTTCTGTTTAATATTTTCAGTGTAATCGCACATGATAAATGACATCTTTATTAAAGGCTGCCACTGTGTAAAAATAACACGGCATGAACAACATACATTAAAGTCATTTTGCCTAACTTAGTGCTATATGTATACCAAGTTGACGAAATTATGGGCCAGAACTCTTGTGTGATAATAAAGTGCTCAAATAGCGGTAATTCGGTAGGTAATTAAGTGGTGTAATAAATAAATACACGAACGTCGAATTACCTTACTTAATACTACGTGTTTAAAGAGTTTTATGAAATTATAAAAAACGGTACCTTAGATAATTATCCAGTGTGATAAAAAATATTAAAAAATTTTCACTTAAAAGTGAACAGGTTGCGATACTAGTAAGCCTGATATATGTTTTCTTCTTCCACATTTTTGTGTGAAGCGTTAAGATAAAGATAATGAAACCTGTTAATATACAAAAAAATAGGGCACTTGAAATTAGCACCCAGTTTGCCCTATCAAATAAAAATCTGTCGTATTTGATGAAATAAATTGGAATTGAAAACACCTAATAGGAAAAAAATATGTACGTATGTTCTTATGGATTATTAATAAGTGATAAAATATTCCGTACTTATGCCGCAATGGAAGGTTAACTATGATAAATATTAAAGCGACCCAAGGACTCGGATAGTATTTATTGAACCGTACAAGAAGGACAAACGTGTGAGGCACAATGAAAGTACCAAGTAATTAAATAATAAATTATTGTAATAAACTATAAGGTAAGTGAACATGTTTTCCGCAAATTGGTTTGAATAGCGACGTATGGTTATCGGGAAAGAAATAAAGGGAATGCGACAGAAATGACGAAAAAATGCTCTTTGTTTACAGGGTAGAGAAACCTGGGGAAGCAAAAAGACAAAATTAGTATTTAATACGGAGAATGTCGGCTACCATTCTCAAGGTTGACATGGGTTGTCCACAATCCTCTCGAAGACTGCATAAGGAATGAAGAAAAAAGGGAGGGTGTGAAAGAGCTGGAAAAGTAGAAGGGAATAGTTTACGTTACCGCCGAAATATGAAAAAAATAAGGAAAAGGAAGTACATGGAATAAAATTTAAAACTCAGAACGTATCCACGATATTTGATGCCTGAGATTACTTAACTTCAATTTTTCAGTCAACTATGGCAAACTAGTGAAATGTTCCTGTCTTGAAGTGTTGTAAGGTTTATTACCAAAATTCACATATTGCAAAGTTGGTGTTAAAAATACTTTTAAGGTTATAAAATTACAATCAAATTCGTACGAAAATTTAACTATTTCGGAAACTCTGTCTGTGAGTTCTGAAAACAGGTCGGTAGAGAGGTTAATCGTTTTTAAAGTTTTTCAAGTTATGGCAATACTGCCCAATTAATAAAAAAACTGTTTGTGAAGACAGGGTTTTAAAGGAACTAATTGTATCCTAACCGTAAGTTTTGTTAGCTACATTAAATATATCTAAGAGTTTAAATTTACAGAATTATCACAGATTATTTATGCAGTAGAAAACATTTTAAATGCACTTTTCGGGAAAGTTAAGGCACTAAACTGGCCTTATCGAGTGAGGAATTTTAGAAAAATCTAGTTTCTGGACTATTAGTTTGGCAATTACGTTTCTGGTTACAATAACACAATAAATGTCGAAAACATTTATTGTTACTGCTTCTTTACACTGAGAGAAAAAATTGGTTGATTGAAACAAATATTTGTTTATATATGTGCAAACAACGATGTAGTGTTGTTTTAAACAAATATTTAGTTGACATCCATTTATTTTTTGTTAGATCAACAAAGCAGTCATGTTATTTCATAATCTCATTTAGTTAAAGTAACTAAACCAGATGTTGAAACAATAATTCAACATTGTTGATTTGACAAAATCTGGCGTTCAACATAATATTTGTTTGAATCAACACTACATTGTTGGTTGCACATATACAAACAAATGTTTGGTTAACTCAACAAATCCTTTTCCTCAGTGTAAAATAAAACCGTGAGAATTTGGTTGCCTGATATCGAGCCAGACGTGACTCGGATTTTAAAGTTTCAAGGATTCAATACTCTTCCAGCCACTGTGATGTGGCTTTTTGATTTACGAAATAAAAGCTAATGGAAAAATTGTTTCTTTCAACAGGTCATGGACGATTCACTTATCGTTGCTAATTAACATTTCCGAACCACTTGGTTCCGTTTCTAATGATCTCACTGTTAAGAAGATCGTAAAGTCGTACTTATCCAGTTAGGTTTGTGTGACAAATATTTTTGTCAAAGGTGAAATACACTTAATTTTATTTTAAGGTTGTAGTAAACTTAATGGGATTACATCGCTTAAGAGTGTTCCGTACCAAAAATAAACCCATGCAGCAGCAATGTGACTGACTGCGGGATCGGAGGAACTATCAAATACTAATGCTCGTCTAGGTTACTGCGAATGAGCATCCTATGGTTCCTTGCTGTGCATTACTGATCTCATAAACACTTTTCAAAGAATATTTATTTATGCTTAAGTACTTAAAATGAGAATAATATTTATTCTTGTTGATTTTTCAGATGTCACAAAACATTCCTCACGTACTGGATGCTTGATTCCGGCACATTAATCGTTAACATTGAAAAAAAAAAAATTGTATGTTCAGAAATAAGTAAGAACATGGATACTAATGTTTCAGTAAAAACAGGTACTTAGCCTTGCTATGCAATGAAAAGGGCAGCCTTAGTCAAAAGTTTAAAGACAAGCTACAGCGTGTTTTAATGTATTCAGTAACGTACTTCTGAAAAGTTTTACAACAGAAGTAAATTGCTATGTATTAAGCTTACTTATTCGTAAACTTAATAGACCCTAATTAGTACTTCGTGACTCACTGAACGTTCACGGAAACCGTACACGATTTACACCTTTATCGTGTAGGGCCTGTACTTTTCTTCGTGTGAATGACAAGTAATACTGGGGACTTGTGACGTAAATATTTCTGCATAAATTAACAGAAACCAACGTGAAGTCTGTAAATTTATAAACCAAATCCCTTAAATATACATATTTAGTAATAGTAAGAAAAACACTCGTCTAACACTACGTTGATCTGAATCCGGTTCCTTCAGAGATAGATCCGATTTTCGCAAGAGGGAAATGTGACGGACACTGCCGTTGTACATCCGGCTTTCTTAGGATACTTCCGATTCCCCCATTTTTACTTTCCCGTTGCTGTTCTCTACTCTACTGAAGTTAAACTTACCACTTTTAAGATCTTGACGCTAAGCGCTGACTAAATATCCCTCCACTTAAACTCATTCTTTATTACTTAACTCAGAATAAAATAAAATGTATAGGCTCCGTTATGCTAGCTGAGCCTTGGCATTCTTTCCACGAATACATAGACATGTCTTGGAGTGTTTGGTGACATAACACTGATTTTACCGTTGTTTCATTACATCCATGGGTATTATATCAATAATAAGCTAAAATAACGTTCATTTCAGATGAACACTTTGAGGTTAAAGCAATTTATGCTTGGGTTATTTATTTGGTAGGACGAATACACGTTTATGTTTTCCACAGTTAAATTCTTAATAGCGCATGTGGTGAATGTAGCCGGTAGCCCGTTTGGTTTTCTCGGAGTATTCCCGTTTCCCCCAACCATGCGTCCTGTCACTGCTCTATGTTCGCCTCTCATCACTAACACACACGTACATAATGTTTTGTACAGCTGTAGCAATGTTTCCGTTAAAAGTCCGCAGTTGCACGTACGAAATTAATTTACAGGTAAAAGTAATTAAAATAAAAATACACACATACACGCACACCACAAACACACGCACACACATCTCTGCCTTTTTCTCTAGCAAGGAAATGCAGTTATATAATTTGTGAGCATTTTTACGTGTTCGTTTAATCTCCTGGTACAGTAGTAGCGGAAGAAATGAGGCAACATGTATTGTCCTTGGGCGGACAAATGCACAAGAAACTATTAGCTGGTGGGAGATTGGGGTTAAGCAGTCCTCTACTTTCAAATACATAACTTTCATACTTTCTAGACTTACAAACATCAGTGTTTAGTACCCATGCCACACACAATGTGTCAAAAAAGTAGTAACTTAGTAACAAATTTTCTTTAAAATTTGGAGTGACTGAATGAACTTTTTGGGCTTTCATTTTAACAGAACTCTTTGTGTATCATGTCGATGCATCATTCGACGTTCAACCGTTTTCCTAAGACCACATTACATATTAAAATAGAGGAATGTCTGTAACTGCTAACACTTGTAACACCTGGTAGACAGGTATAGGCTATTCACTTTAAAGTGAGCACTTACAACACTTTTAATAATAAGAAAAGTATTTATTGAGTGAAGAGATTTTGGCCAGCGCTTAATATCGAGGTCTTTAGCGCTGGTGATGATGACATGAGGTTAGTATGGAGCAGCGCCGGAATGAAAGGGCGGGGGAATCGAGAGATCCCCGAGAAAACCCGCCGACCAGCGGAATCGTCCGGCACGATTTACTCATGCGAAAATCCGTGGACCGACCCCGCTGGGTCATTTTGGTGGGAAGCGAGAGGTCTGACCTCTCGGCCACCGCGGACCCTAGTATTTATTGAGACTATACAAGTAAAGTTTTGATAGTTGTGAAATTATTACTATAGTTTTTAGTTACATAGAAGTTTTCGTATTTAAAATAGTTAAGATGGCAGCATAATGGCTGACAGAAAATTGTAATTTGTGCTCAGTTTAACCGTAACAGCCTATACCTGACATCTACTTTAGGACTGCTTGTTGGAAAAATAAGTGTTCTCTTAAGACAAAACGACTTGTCTCCGCGTTTTAAGGCTCGCTTTTAGTCACAATATTATAATATTTAATTCTTCACTTTCACGAAGTTATGAGAAGAAAATTGTAGAACGTGCGATTATACTGCAAATTCTAGTTACCTTGCGCAATAGTGCAAGCATGGCAATTAATTTCTAACGTGTATTTAGCCTTCAAACAGTCAGATAATTATTTTTTAATTAAAGATTTGTTTGACCGTATGCGACCTAGATGTACTTTAATGTTTAACTATTGTGCCTGTACTATAGCGCAATGTAAATATAATATGGCCCCGTAATCGTCAATTACAAAAAAAGCAAGAAAGAAAATAATCCAATATGGCGATTAAAATTGAATTGAGACTTAAAGTACATAATTGAAAAAAAAATAGTTAATTTATATTTGTGTAAAATAGTGTATTTTTCGTAGATGTTACATTTTCCTCTCACAAAGAAAAAATATCTGAGCTAGTTTTTTCTTAATGGCATTTCAAATTCTAAATGTGCATGTTTTTCGTCTTGATAAGCCGCAGAATCCATTAATCATAATGAAAGAACTTACATTTAAGCAACAAGTCACGGGCTATATATATATATATAAACACATATGTATACATATTATAATATATTCTTGTATCTAAAAAAAATTGCATCTAGTAGAAAAATTTTAACATATAAGCAATTTTTTCGCCTTCAAAATACAAAAATATTTGTTGTCGATTTTTATACGCGTCAAGCAGTATGGTATGTAGTGTTTCAATGTTAATTTTTTCATTTCGGTGTTATCTATTGGTTTTTTGTGACTTATAAGAACGAAAAACACGCAGATGTTGACTTTGAAATACCATTATATGAAAATTGGCTCAGATAATTTTTTTAATAGGAAATTTACTCCCAAGTAACGTCAACAAAATTAACATTATTTCGTATAAAAAGTACAATTTTCCACCTATTATTTTTAAAGTAATCCTTACAACAACATACGAGTGTCAGACATGTTACTCCACTGATTGTTATGGCCATGATCTTTCATGTATTTCAAACAATTGCAAATAACTCGTAAAAATTTGTATCCAAGTGCTTTGAAAAAATTTGTGACTGTGTACAGCCATACATACACAATTTTGCCAAAGTGTTTTTTAAAAATAATGTACCGTTTGCCAGGAAAAAAATATTTGGTTTCATTTTGGCTGATTTTGACAACAAAATATGTGATATTTCAGGGACAAAATTCTAAAAATCCATTTGGTGTATAGCAGCAGAAAAATTCTGATTCAAACGATGATAAATACGTGTTAAAACTGTAAGATTAAATTTTTTATATTTGTATTAATTTACGCTAAAAAATAATTTCGAAACCATTGCAAAACTAAAGAGCGAGGCCATAAACCCTTCATTTTGGAATATTTTTAACACCAAGAATAACAACGAATACGATTACTTAAAAAAACTGAACTTTCCATACGACGCGAAAAATAAAACAGTAACTTAAATACTTGACCATTTCGTTAAAAAATACATAATCATACACACACACACATAAACGTAGTAAGAGTAACATGTGTCATGAAAAAATAAACTAATAAGAATAATCTTACTAATCATACTACAGGAATACATTCGTGAGTATGTATTACTTATTCATTAATACATTAATCATTTTCTGATACCTTGTTTATCCTTGCTGCAATTCCTTGGTTTGAATAAAAAATTGCAGAGATGTGTTTTCTCAGAGTTATTTCCTATGTTCTTCAAATCCTACGTATAAACATGTTCTTAATTCTGGTTAGGAAGGTTAAACGTATCTCACGAGCTGTGCAGCAAGTTTAGTTTGGTATCCTCTCGTCAATATTGACCTTCCGTGATGGGTGGATATTATTTATTAGACGACACCGCTCCATTTAGGGTAGCTTTTGTTTCATGCCATTGCAGCGCCAAACTGCGGACACTGTACTCTATGTGCTAGCAATATTTTACCGCGTAAGATAACAAAAGTTCATCACACACGTTGATTTATAAAGCTCTGGTACACACTATTCCCAATTCCCTGCACAATTTCCGTCCAACACGGCTACGAGGGAGAAGATACAATTTTCATCGAAGGTAGGCTGTGGCAAAATTATGGCGCTTGCACGCACTGTACACGCAGGTACGAACACAAGATCAATTTAAAATAAAAAATAAACGGTTACACATAAAAATAATTAAGTATCATTTCTTAGCTGTGTTCGTAGTAATATAAGTTCTATGCACTGGGGCCGTTAACGATGCTTGTTTCAGACGAGGAGAAAAAAATTTAAAATGTATCGTTGTAATCACGGTCTAAAAGAGGAAGAGATCCTGACACTGCGTAGTGCTCTCCAAGAAGAGAACGTGTCTTCCATTTTGTCGACGAGCGTTAGTTTTAATTAAGTGGAAGATTTGTCTTGTTTACATCTTGCGGTGTTATTACAATTAATTATATAAAATTATGTTAATATGATTAGACGGTATTGGAGATATATGTTTCGTATCCAAAAATGCATTGGCATGTGTGCGGAACTGTTTATATAAATCGTCTGAAAAAATATTATGTACTATTGTTTTAGTAAACACATTCGAACAAAATCTATTACTTCCTGCACTGCAACATTTTAGAATCGTTGCAATATGTTACTACATGTAAAATAATGGGAAACTAAATTTTATGGTTGAAAATGTGTTCCAATACAAAATTGCATATACACTATCTTTTTCTTCTATAATACAGGCAATTCCGATAACGATTACACATTTCAAGCTGTGAAATTTTTTTAAGCTAAAGAGGGGAAAGGGAAAAACGCGAGACCCCGAGAAAACCAGCCAACTAGCAGCATCGTCCGGCCGCTTCCCACATTCTAAAATGCGGGAACCGACACCGCCAGGAATCGAACCCGGATCTCCTTGGTGGGAGGTGAGTGTTCTATACTCCATCCATTCTAAGGTTGCAGCTAATTCATTCAAGTGAATGTCAACAAAATTTTGGTACAGCATAAATTTAATTTGAAATATTGAAAATAATACATGGTAACTGTGTAACGGCACAATCACAATGTAAGAAATCGAGATATAATTAAACTGCTTTGATTTATTTCGTTAGAAATGTTTATTTCTGCTGCAACTTTAGAGTGGACAGAGTATAGTCACTGCGCTGACCGCAATCCAATTTAGGGGAAGAAAATTAATTAATAATTAATAGGTAGGTAATGTGTGTTGGATTCCAAAAACACACAATTTAAGCAACGAACAAAGTGTTGGTTGCCTACATTTCGTGATATTTACAGTGAATGTCCACCATCGTCTGTCCGGTGCTGCGGAATAAACCAGACACTCGCGTATGCAGTGTTGCCTACGCGCTAGGCTCTGTTTCACCACGCCAAAATTTTACGCGCGTTTTGCACGAAAACTACGCGTCCTAGACAGTCTCTACAAGAGGCGATTTTTATTACTAAGGTCACATTTCCCAATAATTCACTCTTAAATGTTGAATTATCCTGACGCTAAAGAAGTTGTCAGCAATTTAAGGGAGGCCACCCCTTTTATTTTCGTAAGGGTAGAAGGTATAAACTAGCGTTTACTGTTGGTTTGTCGACCTTATTGTCTTGATGTAATATCCTGAGTTTTGTCAATTTACGTTGATCGCTGTTTGGTTTGTGTGGAAATCAAAGTTTCAAATTTGATTTTCAAAGACTAATTACTAGAGGCACTAGTATTTCGCGTATTAATCTGGCAACAGCCTAGACTTGTCAGACCTATATACACACTGGCCAAAGTCAAATATCTATTAGCTTCTAACTGCAGCACGTGTTACCACCACGACTTGTTTCCTTATTTATCACTGGCTTGCAGTCGTCAAAGATGTGTTAAAACTGGTGTAGTCTAATCACAGAAGGTGTAGTGAAGTATACGTTATTGGCATTCAACCTGACCTAGAATCAATACGCGAAATAATCGTGCCTCTACTAATTACTCATTTAACATCACGATTACGTACAAAGTGCACTGCATATTTCCTGCTTTATTTTTCACGTTTCACACTAGGAATCACCTGCCGGAGTTTGTCGGTGTTTTGGTGAAATCCTGTATGTGTGTGTGTGTGTGTATATATGTGTATATATATATATATATATATATATATATATATATATATATATATATATATATATACATATACACACACAAACAAATACAGACGTGTATAAATAACATACGAAAATTAAATCGTTGGCAGCGATGAACAATATCGATTAAACGCTGATTGCGATTTGGTGAAACTTGTAGGTTCAAGGGTGTTGGGCGTCCGATGGGTCGAACTGTTGTCCTGGTAGTGACGTTATCATGGGGCATATCGCACCACAGCACACGCTGATGACTGGGTATAGCGGACTTGTTTGTTTTCTTGAACGCTCCCCCTTCCCAGACCACACAGCTGCTCCACCCTTCACCACACTTTCCCCGCTAATTGTGTGCCCCGGCTTTCAATCTGTTGACTGCGACACACACTTAATTGTGTTTGCTGCAATTAACCGGCGGGCGACAAATGAGGACCGCGGCCGGTAAACAACCCCCGCCGCGCACATCCGGTGAGCGATGTTGATGTGTCACATCGCAACACCACAGTGCTATGGCCGCTGATGAGAAACCCCGAGACGAACAACTGGACAGCAGTAATACATACACAGTACGGCTGAACCAAACAGAAGCGACAATCATCCCACGGCAACACACAAGCAAAACGGCGATTATAGTAGCTCAAGTCAGAGAAAAAATTCCTCTTACAACCCGCAGTCAGCGACTGGGCTACATCATTAGAGCCAATGATTTTTCGCGAAAAGAATTCTGCAACGGTTTGTTTCACTGCCTTATGTGCACATGTGCAGCCCTGCTTCATTGTCAGTGATTGGCTGTTTTTAACTCCCAGAGTCTCGTTTTACCCGCAAATCACAGACGTGTGGTGTCGCAGTAACCTTGTACCTGTTGGCACGGTCAAATGAGCCACGTCTGTGCAATAATACATTCTGCCAATAACCATTTACATAAGGCAGTGAAACGAACTGTTACAGAATTCTTTTCACGAAAAATCGTGGGCTTTACACATCGTGTCAGGATATCATTGGTAGAGACCTGAAAAATTCGCGTTTTCTTTTAGGCACAAGTTAGGATTCCACCAAATGTATGTACGTTCCACTTTCACAATTGGTCCTTGACTTATATGACACCTCGTGTAAGTCGCTGAGCCAATAATAACAATGTAACTAAATGCAGGTCCATA
>PNEQ01112349.1:25651-43669 GCA_003012365.1 Medauroidea extradentata
CCTACTGCCAATCAGCGTGAGGCAGCTGCTCTGCTAGTCGGCAGCCAGGCCAATAGGAAACCTGTAGTAACATGCAGGAGCCAAACAGACACGGGGCTGGAGTC
This sequence comes from Medauroidea extradentata, assembly GCA_003012365.1. Classification (NCBI taxonomy): domain Eukaryota; kingdom Metazoa; phylum Arthropoda; class Insecta; order Phasmatodea; family Phasmatidae; genus Medauroidea; species Medauroidea extradentata. Next base: position 25,756 of record PNEQ01112349.1, read on the forward strand.
TACAGCCTCGGGCAGCCAATAAGCGGCCAAGTTCGCCTATATCAAACGAGCCGCCACGTCATTTCACGTCTGTATTACTATTTAGTCTGTGATATCACAGTGTCAGCGAGCAGATAATGAACAGCTGTTGTTTGCTTGAGTGCATATATATTCTTGGAGGATAGCCTACAGGTTAGTGAATCCGCGAATTGTGGACTCTGTTCATTAGAGATGATGGTTTATTGCGGGAAAACCTGACTGTTTGCTGGGTTTCAACGTACGTTTAGCTTTGCAGAAGATTACTGGCTCTCATGTACGTAGAGTCGTTGCCATATTTGACTAAGCAAATAAGAATCCCGCTATTGTAATTTATTGGTCTCCCGACAGAAACGTTGTGTCAGACGCATATTACCCTAATCATATACGCCACAAGAAACTACAGTGTTTTCAAGGGTATGTTGACACAAAACATTTTCGCGATATACCATCAATAGAGCCCGGTAGTTTTCGCGAAAAGATTTTTGCAGCACTTTGTTTCAGTACCTTACGTGCGCACCTGCATCTCGGCTTTGCGGTCAGTGATTGGATGCCGTAACACCCAGCGTCTGGAGGTTAAACCCGCAAATCACAGACGTGATGTGTGGCAGTTATCCATGTACTGATTGGTACAGTCAAGTAAATAACGATTCCGCACAAAAACACTCTGTCAATAGCGAAAACTACCGGACCCTAACCATCGTCTCTAAATATCATGAGTAGGGACCTGAAAAATTTGAGTTTTGTTTTGGGTACATGTTGGAATTCAAACAAGTGTAAGTTAGTGTCAAGTTTGTAATTGGCTCTTAATTCATTTGACACCTCCTGGAGAGTCCTGAACCAATTATGAAGAAGCTGCTGAATGCAGACTCAACCATGTGACATCACTGTGCCAATGAGTAACCTATGTTCACATGTTGTCTGCGTCAGTAAACATATGTTCTTGGAGGCAGTGAACCCGCAAATTTTTCCTATCTCTGTTAATCAGTCATGAAGAGCCATGGATTTTTATGAAATTATCAATTAACTTCATTTGTACGTTATAAAAATGTCGCAGTCGTGTAGGCCTATGTAGTTCTACTGTACAGTATGATCGGTTTACGCAAATGAAAAATCAATTTAATTTACACGTACGGGAAATTTAACATTCGTGTAGTGTAATTAGTTTTACTGTACAGTACGGTTATTTTACATTTTATGTAAGGGAAAATAATTTTTAATTATACGTAAAAGTAATTTTACTGGCATGTATGTAGTTTCATTGAACAGTCCAGGCATCTTAGGTTTTAAGTAAAAGAAAATTTATTTTATTTATACCTTAGGAAAATTTCACAATAGTGTAAGTATTGTGTCAAAGTAATTAGTAATTCACTGGGAAAGGTCGTATTACACACAGTTTAGGAGCTGCATACAGTCTATTAGTGTATCGTAGTGAGTAGTAATTGTAGATTCATCTTAGACTTCGAACTATTTAGTAATTCGTATTGGTGTCAAGACTATTTGATGAGCCGTAGTCATTCAATATGATTGACCACTCCGTTAGTATAGGTGGTTCGGGATAAATTTAGCATTAATAAAAGTCTGCTAAATTTCTATTTTCATCCAGTTCGTATCTCTCCGCGCGCGACGGCTAACAATAGGAAATATCTAACCTCTCTGGACACGTCACTTTACGTTTCCGCGTGTAAGATAAACTGTGCAGTCGGTAGGAATCTTTATAGTTTGATAAAAAAAAGTTTATTAACTATATAAAATACAAGTATGTCGATTTCGGTTGGTTTTATTTAAGTATTGCTGTATTTAAATAGGAACATACATGGAACTATGTTCGGTTAAGGCGCCCGCCTACTTGCCGTGTGTTTGTGTGAGTGAGGTACGACGCCAAGGGCGATGTAGACCGGCTCATCTGGTGCGGTATCTCCTCTACCGCAAGACACAAACGGAGTGCAGTGGTACCGTAGATCACTCGCCTGACTGACACTTTCAGTGGAGACCCTGTCTTTTTATTGGTTGAAAGTTTTAGGCAAAGTCCATCGCATGTTCCTAGAGTAGTTTCACACAAATCCCGTGAGTAGTTGTTAAAATATAACAGGTTGGAAAAGCTGTTTTCAGCTATTTCGAGGAGCTCCGAAATTATTTTGCTAATCGACGTGATGCTTTGAAACGGCTCTTGAAGCATCGTTTGGAGTGTGTTTTCTTTTCGTACATTGACACATTGGGCATATGTGGAATAGTTTGTTAAAAAAAAAACGTATTTACGAATACGCTGCATCGCATTTTAAGCGTGTGGTATGCGAGGCCCTTAATCGCTGCCAACCCAAGCAGTAAGACAACTATAGTTACTGTTGAATTACATGCAGTAACGGCTAACAATATTTTTCAAATGTTAAATTTTTAGTGCTCACTTTATCCCGAACGACCTATACTTTATTAATCTCATTATCTCCAGGAATAGTGAGAGTAATTGAACTAGAAGGGAGATCCAATCTGGCAAGGAGGGGCGCATCTAGTGTGGTTAGTGTCAACTGCTGACCTGAAGTACGTTACACGTGTGTATACACATTGCAGGTTCAACTATAGGTGGTTCGGAATAAAGTGAGCACTCAAAAGAGCCCTGCTACATTTCTATTTTCAGCCAATTTCGTATATTTCCGCGTGTAACGGCTAACGATATATAAATAAATAGATAATTGAAGTCTAGTGCTTAAAGTTGCATTTAATCTAGTCAGGTACAATTTGAAATGTGCTTCACTATAACCGACATAAAAACCAACATTTTAAGTACGCAAAGTTACCCCCTCCCACCATCGGGGCCATAATTGCACCAGTTTACGGTACAAGTTAAAAGTATAACTGCAACACATGAACTGTAGTGCAAGGTAAATAAAATTCTCGCTACAATAGCAAATGTCACATTTTCTTGTCAGAATTAAAAAGAAAGCGAAAAATAAAATAATTCCAATTATGTGACTGGAGCCTTAAGAGTGCGTGGTAGATAAATAAACGCTGAGACATCAATTGATTCCTACGTTTTTTTCGAAGCCGATATGAATAAAATACTCAATGACAATCCTAGATAATGGTATTTGCCAACTTTATGAGTTACTATTTATCCAAAATTATTATCGTTACGCGTGATCTCTTGCGCCGCAGTTAAATGCACGAGGTTCCGCCGCGGCGTCAGAAATTGTGCCTCAGAAGTTCGTAATACTGGAAACTACTTTCTTTAAAACGTTTGCTAAAACTATTGTCTAGGATTGCTATTGTTCAATTTTCGCAGATTGGCTTCAAGAAACTTAGGTACAGTTATAGATTAATGCTTTTAGCGTTGAATTATGTACCACGCCCTCTTAATAAAGTAAATAAGATTTATCCAAACTAATTCCTCGATTACAACGTAACGGGAAACAAAGCCGAGCCCCAGAGTGCGAGACAGCGCCCATTGTTGTGAGAACAGTAGAACAGACTTCTTGATGCGAATACCACTGACGAGGGGTGATTCACCCCCCTCCCCCCCCTTCTGCAGTAAGCAACTAGAAGGGTGAGGCCGTGGGCAAGGGAGTGAAGGGGTGTGAGGGACATCACAAGCGACAGCTAACATTGCTACGGCGGTCACGTCATGCTCATCGCCGGGCCTCGTGCTGAATACTAACCCGTCAAAACGGCCCGGGGTAGCCCCCAACCCCAACCCCCTTTACCCAGCCAGACACACGTGCCATGTAATTCCCCCGTCCTAGGGTACGACCCCCGAGATATCTGTGTTCACTTCGTTTACCCTCCACGTTGCGCCGTCATCAGTCAGGCTGGTGGCAGCGTCAGATAACATACCCCGTCGTTTTACCCGCACCTACCCTGCCTTCTTATTGCCTTTAAGAGGCCATGGTACATAATTCAATACTAAAAGCATTAATCTATAACTGTAGATTTCTTGAAGCCAATTTGCGAAAAATAAACAATAGCAATGCTAGACAATAGTTTTAGCCAACGTTTTAAACAAAATTGTTTCCAGTGTTATGAACTTCTGAGGTACAACCTCTGACGCCGTAACCTCGTGCATTTAACTGCGGCGCAAGAAATCACGCGTAACGAATTAGTTATTCGGGATAAATATTTACTCATAAAGTTGGCAAATACAATTACCTAGGATTGTCATTGAGTATTTTATCCACATTGGCTTCGAAAAAAGCGTAGAAATCAATCGAAGTTTTCAACGTTTATTTATCTACCACTCACTCTTAAGAGGCCATTTCAGTGTTTCAGGCGCATGTATGCAACCCACATTAACTCCTTATAAATCAATGCTAGTTTTACGTTCTCTATAGCAATAAGAGTATTACACATGTCAACGTTATCTTTGCGCTTTATCAAAGACACAGCTGCTCTTAATAGAGCCGCGTTCGGCAAAATGAAGCATAAGAAACGGTTACATTAGCAACGTGATACTAAAAAAAAGTTTCGTAATATTTGTAGCAACCATTCTTTGTACTAGACTTCGGCAAACGCTGCGAAAATAAGAACTACTCTGTCTCTTATAAAACGTGAAGATAATATTGATACTCTTATTACTATAGAGAACGTAAAATTAGCCTTGATTTATATATTTAGTTAATGCGGGCTGCATACGTGCGCCTGAAACACCTGACACGGCCTCTAAAGAGGAATCCTCGACTGGCGCATAGACGGGGTTGCAGTGTCTCACGCGTATTCTTTTTGTACGCGAAACTGCTTAACTTATTCATATTATGTTTATCTACGAAAATAACACACACTTGAAACTATGCTTCTATGTCTACAAAATTTCAGCACGCTTGTTAGAATCATGATTTTCGGGCCTCTCAAAATGGCTAAATGCGGTTTTTTTAGAATGACGTAACTCCGAAAATATTACATGAATTCTTAAATTGCAAAGCGAGTGGCATGAGTTGTCTTTACTTCATACTATTGAAAAATAACATGTTGTGGTCACCGCTTAAATGTTCCGTAGGAAACAAGACTAAGGAAAACCTTGCACGCCAGTTTGGCGCAGCGAATAGAGCCGATATGCTTCTCGTCAAGTGTGGGACAATGGCTCTTATCGCTACGCTGTTCCCACGCGTCAAAGTTGCAAATTCGACACCGGCGAAGACTCCTCTTAAGGGGGGAGTGTTAGATAATTTTCTTGTACTTTGAGGTTTCGAGCCATGTAATAACATTTATTCAAGGTGTATTATCAAAATTTTCTCTTCGACAAGACATATGATACATTCTTAACAACAATCTGCTTGACATAAATAATAATGGACTCCCTCATTAATTTGTCATGCAAAGTCATTGCCAGGGAATCATAGGTTAACTTTCAAGAATGATTACAAGTCCAATTCAAGATGAACATATAACACTTATATAATCTCCGAAACTCAACACAAATATCTTCTATGGCCCGAATCAACGAAATATTCTGTGTTGGTGAGATGTTGCATGAGGTGAGTATGAAGCAGTACCGAAATAAAAGGGCGGTGGAAACGGGAGATCCCCGAAAAAAAAAAAAACCCGCCCACTTACGGCATCGTCCCGCACGATTATCGCGTGCGAAAATCCGTGCACCGAACCCGGCGGGAATCGAAGTCGGATCACTTTATTGGGAGGCAAATGGTCTGAGCGTTATTATAGAAAAAATGTTTGGTGCCCCATCACTGCACCGAACACTCCCCCCTTTAATGTGACTTATTTGAGCGACCCCGAGTAACTTTGTTGAAACATCTTTACAGTGACAAACTTGAAACCATTTGGACGAACACAAATTCATACCCAGCACAACCTGGGAATCGAACACAGAACCCCTTGCACCAAAGTCAGCCGCTCAACCAACTGATCTACAGGGGGTCGGCTTCCATTTGGCCACCGCGGTGATGTTTAAGTGACGGTTGTGTCTTAGAGTACACATTTCATGTTTATGTGTATGTCAACGCCTGTAAATTAAACTTGAGGGTGTTATTGAACGTTCTCTTCTATTTTGAGGTTCACGATAGCGTAAAACAATGACCAGACCACCATGCAAAATATGGTGTGTTTAGCGTATGCTGTTTGCGATAAAACTGTGGAAATTCCATTATCAAAGTTCCACACATCCTTTATATTCAATTCAGGTAGAAAAAATTCCTCTATATTTTTCATTCACGTTTAATAAGTAATCGTCTCAACGTTGTTGTTGTTTATATTCAGACGCATTATAGTACATACGAGAGTTCAGTCTTGCCATAAGCTCATGTAAGTGTGTCACTTGTCTGAACAGCATATCTCGTCATAGTCTTACATCTCTATACTTATTCTCCAGTGGAGTTAATCATGCTCGTTCTTATTGACTTATGGAATAAATGTCCACCAGCGTATCTTGAAATATGTACTTGAGGTAAGTCTGAAGTAAATCAATAATCTTTGATATATAAGGCATATTTATATCATTCTAACCGTTGTCCGTGACTTTGTTTGCGAGATTTTCAGTTTAATGTCTCTGAGTCATGGAGAAGTTCAATAGAAGCACTACAAATTATCTTAAATAATTCGCAAAAAAAATGTGGCTTCATTTTCAACATATTTTCAAAAAATTTACTGTTCCAAAACATTTAAATATGTATTTCTGCAATAAATACATTTAGACAAAAATGTTTGATAAGATATTTTCGTTACGTAAGTAAATTTCATATATGCAATTATGTTAACACTGATAATAATAATAAACTTTAATTTTCTAAAAAAAAAAAAAAAATATTAACAAAAATTTTTTATATATATTTAGCGGTGAAAAATCGATGTTAAGGATCGTTAATGACGGTTTCAGAAACATTTTCAAAAATTATTTTTCCGTAAATATTTTGGTTACTCCGTTATGCCCCCTTCCCATTTGCTACCCTTTTCATATATATATATATATATATATATATATATATAACATTTCTTTTGTCAGAGATCTTGACGGACACACGCAAAACAACTCACTAAAATTCGATCGCAATCGGATGTTACAGACTTTCATTTATATACCCAGATAAAAATAAAAAATGCTTAAAAACCACTCTTGTAACATCACAACGATGTGGCATCATCCTTGTTTATTATCTTTTCCCACCCTGACCCGCACGCATCACTACAAGAACCCCAGCAATCACCCTAACGCACACGATTATATTTATCACACGTGCTGCAGTCTTTTGTCCTCGAGTGACGCGCGCAAACCGTTCCACCCTCCACCTCACTTCCCGAGCCAGCTTTAGCGGCTTTTATTTAGAGGGGAGGAAGGGAAGGCGGTGCGCGGTTTTTTTTTTTTTTTTTAATAAATTTAAACGCACGGCTCTGATTGGCGAGTGGGTCGTGGTGAGTGCTGGCGAGGGAGGACAGAGGACAGCCGGAGGTGTTTGGTGTGCAGAGTTTGAACAGCCCGGTTGGCGCGGGCAGGCCACTCAACCACGGACAGCTGAGCCCTCACCCCCTTACCCCGGGCAGTAATGGACTAGTCCACCCTCGTAGCTACCCCCACATATAATTCAAGGTCTAGCTGTCCACCCCAACTCTCAGGGCCGGCGCGCCCGTGTAAAAACAGCCCTCGGCTCCGGGTTTATTCCGGGCCGAAATCTCGTCCCACGACGCAATCACTCCCACGTATAAATCTCGACGCTGGCATGAAATGGCTCACGTGTCCTCCCTCTACCGTCGTCCCCTCTTTTGTCCCCTCCCAACATTTCCCTCCCCTAACCCCTGTCGTTGGCTTCCGCCGCGAGGGCGTGTCCGCCAGTGTTTCCAGGTACACAAGACTTCCGGTCCAAGGGATGCGTTCTGTAACTTCTCTTCTAGTGAAGATCTGCAACTATAGGCATATTTTGGCGGTTTAATGGACGACTTGAAAAGAGGCGGGGCTTCAGCCAGATGTGGGATACAATTCCTATCTCCATGGATACCCCAGCCGAACATAACCTTCATTTAGCTGTTTGGCTTCACATGTCCCGGATGAGATGTACGTTAAGAAATTTGATTATTTGTTTGGAATTTGCCGTTTTTTCAGGTAAACATTAATCTTATGTATTTGCGTACCTTAACCATGAAATTGAAACTAATATTTTTAACCCTTGCGTGCAAATCTATGAATGCGCAACATTTTTGCTTTCTGCAATTACCAACTAACAAATCAGCATGTTTGTAAACAAGGTTTGTTTCCCACAGTACTTTTCCCCTGCGGTGACGTCAGGGGGCGTGTACTTCAAGTCGTCCATTGGTAAAATTTGTCACGACCTGATCATTTTCGCGACTCCGGTAGCAGTAGTGTTTGCAAACGCACTGCAAATAGTTTGCTGCCGTTTGCAGTTTTTGGCTACCTGAGTAGCGAGGCTGGTTAGTGGGTTCATTTACAAGGAAAGGCTGTTGTTCGGTAATTTCCGTTTGTGTATAATGCACGGGCATACCTGGATTTGTAATTTAGTGCGTAAATGAAAATAAGTTCACTTTGTAACGCGCTATTTTCAGATCAGCATATGAAAAAAATTATTTAAAGATAATTTTTGAAATTCCCGCCCGACTCAGGCAATTTCGGTAACAAATAATCATTTTCGCGCATGTTTGTAAATGCAAATGTTTCACTGCAAACACTTGTAACCAGTCTATTACCGATTAAACCGCGAAAATACGCCTATTGGCTGTCTTTCGAGCTCCTACGTTACAGACACTTACTCGTCACATTCTTTTCATCGTATTGTTTAGTAGATATATTTAACAGAATCTCGATGTGTTTGGCAGCAGTAGGCTGTGCTCTAGAAACCTTCATACACCTGATTAAATTATATGTTCTCAGTTTTCACAGTAGGTTTTAAAATACATGTATATTTAAAATTTATATTAAATAATATAAATCACGTTACTTCCTATTTAAAGATTTAGATTTAAATTTATAACATACATTTTATTAGTTTCTAGTCTCTAGTTTAATATTGGAGTGCTGAACTTACAAGATATAGCAGCAATAGTGTTGCATTAGCTCGCCTGTGGCCAAAAAAAAAAAAAACCAGCGAACGTGATTTATTAAAATTGCTCAAAACATTTCAATATATTTACAGCGTTAGATTTTCTTAAGTTATCGTTTGTTCCGTAAAAAAAATAGTTCCACATTTTCACTGCCAATAATTAACTAATTAAGTTTGAGGCAGGCAACTTCACATTGCCTTCCAAATCCCCCCTCCCCACCCCCCTAAAAACCAGAAAAATTTCAAAATATTCGCAGCATTAGTTCTTTGTTAGTTATAGTTTTTTCATCATTCGGATTTGTTCTCTGACGAGGATGGTTGAAGAAAACAACTTAAAAACTGTCGGTCATTTATACATTTTCTGTCGAATCAGCAACCTAGGAACCAATCTTTAGAGAGTCAGGAGACTTTTGAAAGACAGTTACGGCATCATTTTAGTTATGTAATACGCATTCTCGTCGTAAAGATAGTTGTATACAGGTCTTATAAGGGACCGAAAAAAAATTAAAATTTTTGGTGCCCACGTTATCTTAGTGGTAACAGCAAAACGTTCTCGTGATGAGCATCAAAATTTTTTTGCAGGGTGAATACCAACGAAATATTTTCTAACTGCCACAAAATATTATTTTTCATCTAAAGAACTAACTTAAAGACCGCGGGATTTCCTGTCTCTGCTTTTCTGCGAAAATAATTTTTACTTTCTTAACGAGAACAGTCATCATGAACCTGTTACGAATGTTTGTCGCAAATAGTATTTTCTGCGTAATCTAAATATGTCTATGCTAGAAATTATATTTAATTGTTGTGCACATAAAAAACACTGACAATGTTCATCGATGTTTTATGGCTCATCATGTATACACAAAAGGTTAGCATTGCTGGCCTTTGTAATTAATGTGGTTTGTTCATTTGTTTATTTTTTTTCAACCCAGTGGGATTAGTCTGTGTTACACTTTAATTTTTTTTTACTAAGTTAGCATGCTACTAATAGCGTATAAGTTTGTATTAAAAGACGTTTGGTTCAGCTTTTCAATTTTGCGTTGTGTTTTTATGACAGTTCAAAATATTTAAAGAATCGCGTTTGCTACGTAGAGGATTCAGTTTGTACGGTTTGTTGTCACTGTTCTAATATTTAGTTAAATCGTTATTCCATTCAGCATTTGGTTACTCTTACGATTCGAGTAAGTTACCTTTCTCTAGTACCAGGAGTCACTGGTGTTCGTATTACGGGCATCATATAATGGTTTGCAGAATGCTCTACTTTAAAATACATTCCTTTGCGCAGCGCATGCTGTTTTATACGAAGCTCTATTTAATTCTTCTCGCTTATATACGTTGTGCAGTACGTGCTTTGACTTTCCGACCACGCCTAGTCCACTTAAACACAAAATAATTAACGTAGAATTTTCTCAGTTAAAATATTAGACGTTAAAAAATGTAATTGGATTTTTCTGACTATTAACTGTTCCTCAGGTTTGGTCCCGTTTTATTTAGGGGTAAATGCCATCTCGGGCTAGTCCCGTTCCCATGGCTCATTCCTGCTGCTAGGGCAGTGACTTTGGTATCATCCTTTCACTGCTGAAGGGAATTTGCGCCTACATATCCGTCCTCCAGCATTCAGTGAGGGAACTGTGCTTATCCTTGTCCACTACCCGTTTCTCCCACCCCACGGTGTTTCATATCAAAACAGCTAAGTATCACGGAAACTTATTATTACCACTTTTCTATCATCCTTGCGATCAAATACATTTTCAAAAATTAAATATTCATGAATTTTGGATGCCCTGCACTACCATTTTATGCACGCCAAGTTAACACTTACTAATAAACTAAAGTAATAATAATTTTCAATGTGTGCGATTCTCCACTGTTACCTAACTAACAAATAAAATTACCTAATGATATTAGTTGAATAATGTGATCATTTTCTACACAGTGTAAGTCTTGTGGAGATAAAAAAATTACCGTATACGAAATAATTAAGAAGTAATAAATTCCAAATAATTTGAAAATGTACTATAGAATAATATACCTCAGTACTATCTGGGAATTAAATTTATTTGACTTCTGATTAACGTAACTTATTGACGTTAAGTAATAATAGGGAAAATTCCTAATTTTTTATCACATTTTTATTTAAAAGTGCGTTTAATTTAATGAACAACGGTACCGTACTTTCTTTCTTTGCGTCTGTGTAACTCAATAAAAACTTAAATAAAATGAGCAGTCTGTTTCGCGCGGCAAAAATGTGATCCACCATGTTTATGTCCCTGTGACGTCACGATACTGTACATTTTAATGTACGTAACACACAAACGACGGCAACATACGTTCAAGCCGCGAAAATGTGCTGAATAAAGTAGTTTATGCGGTAAAATCGAGTATGGCTTGAACTCCGAAGAGTATAAATGTGGATAGAATTTCGTTTGCGCAGCAATAAAATTCAATTTACTCGGAATAAAATCTTAACTTGAGCGCCGGGGCGCTCAAGCTAAGATTTTATTTCGCCGTCTGATAAATTAAGGCGAACTGCATAGTTTAAGCTTCAAGAAGAGACCTAATAGTCTGCTATTAACGACAAAAATACAGTTTACGTGTGTAATGCTGTATTGTGTACAACATGACATGGTTAGAATAAAATGAATAAGTTATTTTAAATTTAAAATTGCAGTCAGTAGTTTGCAGTTTGCGACGAAATCCCTGCAGCTGTAGTGTTTTGTCTGTTCCACTAGCTGCGGCAACGTCATTAGCCAATAGGCGAGTTCAAAGCACCCGTGAATGGCCGATAATTCGAGGGGTGAGCGAGGTCTTGCGAAACTTGCCTCGAGAAGGCAGCACAGCTGTCTCAATACCGTTCACGAGAAACTTGAAAATTACTGAGAGACAAAATATACTTCTAATAAAATAATTGACCCGCCATATTATTTTACCGACTCGCGCAACCAGAATGTTCGATCATAGTCTGTGCCAGGTTTGGTTAAACGCGTTCCAAATATTAGCTCGATAGGTTCACATTTGTACGCATGTGAACTTTGTTCGGCTGACCTTTTCAAACCATGCCTAAATTTAGGATTATATACCGGATCTGAAACATTAAAATGAATTCGTAGTAAGTTATTATCTCTCTGGAATTTAAATTTAATTTTTTAATAAACTGAAACCTTTAACTGAAACGTTGCAATGTGTGAGAGAAATTAATACATTGCTGTCTTCACTCCTACACAAGTGAAATAAATATTCGTTGTTGACTACCAAATATTCCCCGAATTACCTTTTACGTAACTGGGTTCGCTAAATTTTAACAGTTTTTAAGTCGGTGAAAAATTCCATTACACACAATAGTGCCTGGCGTGCGGTGGCTAACCAAAACATGTAAGACTACGTCATAAATATGTTAGCCAATGAGAACGTGATTTCAATGTTTGTGGCGGCATTTGAAAATATTGCATTTTTTAATCTGAATAATTCGAAAATTACAATGTTCACGCAGTTATTGCTATGCCTGGATGCATTTGGTGCCAAAATAATTCGGAAGAATCGGGTAAATATTAACAACTTTTTCTGGGAATTTTCCCTATTACAATATTTACTAATCCTTTTCTTTCGTATGACAGCACTTCGAGCAATTGTAATGATCTCTGTTTTTAATGTATTCTACTACAAGTCACATGTTTCAATTAAAGATAATATAATTCTACGTGTCATTACAGCCACTGTAGATTTTGGCTGACGCTACATTCAATAAAGGTCGTCACGACACATGTTTATGTTACGGCAGATGTAATTCTAAGTAATATAACAAAGTGCCAAATGAATATCAGCTAGCGTAAAATATATCTCACACTCTTGAATATATTGTTGTAATTCTGTAACTTAATCTCGTACATCTTAGCTGATTACTCAAACGTGCATATTCTAGACCCGTAGTTTAGGGAAACAATTTTCCCTGCAGAGAGGGAGTGTGTGTGTGAGAGAGAAAGAGAGTACGTCAGTATAATTATACAACAAGAACTTCTATTTAAGACAAGTTGTCAAGGGGAAGACAGAGCCGCTAGTTGAGCACTCTGCGCATAGAGGTGTTGAGGCAAGTTGTTAACTAGTAAGAGTCGACCTTAGACCCGCGGCCGATCGCGGACGTTGTAGTTCAATTAAGCAAATTAGATCAGAAATAGTATTATATTTTTGCACATGCCGAAAGGCAAATGATTGAACTACAGATGCCAGAACGTATATTTGTTTTTTACCTTCAGGAACCAAAGTGCGAATGCCCTATGGCCCTATTTTTGTCTCAAATCACAAACTATAAGGCTAAATTAAAACATGTCGTCTACATACATTAGTTTATTCTTTTTTTTTTAAAGAAATAATGATCCCTGAAAATTTTTACGGAAGTATGGGTATACGAGTAAACATTGATTTTACAGAAAACTTCTTGCAAGAGACTCACTGTAAGCAATAAATTAGCCTCTCTGAATGAAAAATGCATTGACTTCATAAATATAAACTAGAAGACAACGCCATGCGAACGTCACTATAAGACATCCTTATTTTCAAATACTGATGTCCTTGGTGAAGACTGCCAGAGCCACGCCGGGATCTTGAGCGTAGAATCTTCCACAGAGACGCCCCAGTATATGACCTTCATCCCCTCATATCCTGCTACAAAACTTTGTATCCCTTGATCGGTCTGTTCGCTCACACCCCATCTCTCGAAGCAGATGGCCGAGATTTCCGCAGCCATATTCCGCCCCTCGCCGCGCCGCTGAAAAGAATATCTCCCTTCTTCCGTTCAACTTGGGAGCGCCCCTTAAGGCACGACCGACCAACTTCTAAATCCCATCTACATAATGTTCTCGCGATTGGAAATCGATAGTTTCATAAAGATCGAAACTTCTCCCCCTCCCCCCTGGTTCCTCGGCACGACTTGAATAGGGAATCAACGCTCTCCTGCTATGGTCCTGTTAATGCTCTCTTCAAGACTTTTGTGTGAGGCGCTATTTGTTGTGCTCCAGAGATATTTTCCTCTTAGCCGCTCGCCAAACTCTGATCTCCAATCTTGTAAAGTGAGGCGAAGTGTTCATTTTTCTTCGGACACGGTCTTTCAAAGTACATTCTGTGATGTAAGATAAATTTTCCAAAGTTTGGTAACACCTCTTCAAATTGAGGAGTTTTCCATATTCTAAAAATGTGTGCTTATTTCAGAAGACTTGAGTCGATTACATTAATACAGTTTTGTTGTGACTTATGCGAACCGTCGACAGTGAGGCCATTAGAGACGTTTGGGAATAGAGACTCGTAAATTTCGCGGGTTCAACGACCAGCTGGCTAGAATCCACAGTCCTGTGTACATTGTGTCCTCAGCTACTTGTACATTGGCTGCTGCTCTACGAGTATGATCAGTTGTACATGTGACAAGGTAGCGCAGCATTCAGTGAGTGTTTCATGCAGGTCTGCTATTGGTTCGCAATTCCCAGGGTAGAGTTTCAGTAACAGTGACCCAATCGCGAAAGTAGTTAACGTGTACAGGAGTTTGAAATCCAACGTCTTCTCAACTGAATTCACTAAATTTTCGGGCCTCTATTTATAAACATTTTGATACAAGTACAGGAAACGGGAGAGCAATGTGCCATTATTATTATTATAAAGGAATGATCCCAGTATTCGCCCGGGGTTATTTAGGGTAACAATGAAAACCACGATCAATGTGGCCGCAGCAGGATATCGAACACGGATCCATTCCAAGTGCGAGTCCAATGAGCTACCACTGTGCTACCTCGCTTGCTCAATTATAGTCAGAAAACAGCAATGAACGTGAATTTGCTTACGACTCACTATTGAAATCAATAGTATGCGTTTAACATTAGACCCAAGAGTTCGCTTCAAGTAAGGTTATGATCGACCACATAGCATTTTGCACTTACGTATTTATTTTCAGAAAGTTTTGTAACTTTCACATATGAGATCGAATGCTGGTTATACAGTACATAAATACGATTTCCTCAGGTTGCTGTTAACAAGCTATTGTTTGCTTACGAGTTACATAAAACGTAATTTCTCAGCAAAATGTACAGTACAACGTAAATCTATTTCCGCCTAAATAAAGTATCAGTTTTAAGACTGATTAGAGACCCAAGTTTGTTGTACCTGCTGTGGAATCACACAACTTATGTGTATTGAATTTTGAAATCATGCGTACGTGTCAGTGATTGTGTGTATTGACTCGAAGAAAACTACGCATTTTATAGAGATAGTCGAATGTTATCTACTGTGTAACTTTAACAAATTATCACAATCTAATTTTATCTATATTTAGTTCGTTTTCTTTTTTCCAAATCCAAAAAAAAAAAAAAAGTTAATAAAAAAGGAGGGAGCGACTTTTAATTCGTCTGCTGCATAAGTGAATGCACAGTGTTTCTTAACTTATATTTCATCCTGTGGGATGGGAAATGTCATCTCAAAATTCAGGTAGGTAAGTTGTAAAACGACTGGCCGTTATGGTGGCCACCTAAAACTCTAAACGTTCCTGTCTCCATGTCAATATGTTGGGGGCAGAGTTAGTTGTGAAGTAAACTTTTGCCATGTAGACAAAGGCGGTTTAATATTTATAGGTACTAGGTTTCGTATACACTGGATTATGCTTAAAAGTCGTACACCACACCATAGTAACCAAGTACAGGAAAAAAGTTTTTATACAGGATAAGTAAAAGAGCTTAAATTTTGCGCAGTGATCTCTGTGTATAAAAGAGAACATTCAATAAATAAATAAATTAATTAATTAATTACTGAATGGCATATCAAACTGCAGCCCAAACCGCTGTACCTAGAAATTGAAATTTTTATGTGTGGGTTCCCTTTGGGTCGTAGCCAAGCACTAAGAAGGAATTTTTCGAATTTCGTCCCCTGAGATGGTGAATAGAGGTAAAATGAATGTGTTCTACAAGATTAGTCTACATTGCTTGAACCCGACGTTCTATCGTCGTGACTTTTACTTCCTTGGGTCAATCATAAAAAAAGCATGTTAGTTCGAAATTCAACCTTTGAAGGGGTGAAAAGACAAAAATGTGTTTTCGATATCTATCGAATCCTTCGTGATATAGAGTTAGTTGCTTTTTATTTCAAAATGATACTGATGTGAATACCTAAAAATTAGTTTTTAGATTTTTCGAAATTCAACTCCAAAGTTATAAAAAAATTATTTGTTTCGATTCGTGATATATATATATATATATATATATATATATATATATATATATATATATATATGTCGATCTCACCGACCTTTAGATATTGACGCAATTTTTGCTTAAGATAAATACTTACTTAAATACCTGAAATGTATTTTGCTGATTTTTCGAAATTTGACATCTAAGTGGGTGAAAATTTATGGAACGGAATGCAAGGTATTTTCAACTAATCGTCTATATATTTTAAAATAAATGGACTCTTGACACGGTATCCACTTAAATTTAACGCCATTAATTCTCTATCTCTCTCTCTCTTTCTCCCCCTGAGGAGGCAATAAGACATGGAATGTGTTTTAGATAAATTCACGAGTGCATCGAACCCGTCGAGATATAGTTTCTTTTTTTGTTTTATGATGATGAATAAGTAAATGCCTATGAACATATTTCAAAACTTATCTAAATCCGAACTCTCAGAGCTGTGAACGAATAAAAATGTTTTTTAAATGAAGTGTCGATTACACTTTATCTCAATGGGTTGTCGTCATGCGTTTCACTTAAATTTGATACTTATACAAATATTTGACACGCGCTGTGGTATGATTTTAATATGTTCGGTCACTTAAAATGTTAAAAAGCGCTAAATTTGCTTTCATTCACCCCCATTATATCTACCCAGCCAGTTAATATACTGAGATATTTTTGTTTCAAACTGATGCTTACGTAAATACGAAATGTATTTATCTATCTCGGATTTGCTATGCGAAAATAACTCTCAAATACCTGTTTGGGAAGGCTGGGGTTATGCTGCACCAAGTTGTCACTACCTTGTACCTGCTCTAACCCATTTTGAAATAACCTACCCCAACTCCACCTAACCCATCCAAACCTAACTAACCATTACCCAACCTAACTTAACATAACCTAATGTAACCTAACCTAACCAAATATATTAATTCGAAAACCAACTTTACTTGATCCTACTTGCATTAGTTCCACCAGCTTGCATAACGTTGCACAATCTTGCACTGCGTTGCATTGTCATGCATCAAGTTACATGATATTGCAATAAATTGCTATCACTTACATCCACCCTATTTCAATCTAACCTAATCTAACCTAACCTAACCCAGTATAACCTAAAGCTGCATAACTTAACTCATCCTAACACAACGAAACAAAACCAAACCAAGCCTAACCCAACACAACCTAACCCAAACTAACATAAACCAACCTAAAAACCCAATCCTACCTAACCTTACCTAACTAAAACTTAACCTAACCAAACCTAACATCGCCAAAATTAACTAAACATAATCTATCTTTACTAATCCTAGCATAACCTAACTCAACCTAACCTACCCTATGTAATAAATGCACTAAGTAGCACTGAGATACACTATGAAACATTATAAGTCACTAAGTTTCACTAGATTGCACTAAGATGCACAATATTGCACATAGTACCATTAAATTTTACCCACATTTTCCGAGAATAGCCTAACCCAACATAACCTAACCTAACCCAAAAAAACCAAACGTAACCAGAACCACCCCAACCTAACCCAACCCGTCCAAACTCTACATAACATAACCCACCCTAACTTAAGCCAAACTAACCCAACCCAACCAAACCCAACCCAGCCAAACCTAACCAAACCTAACCCAACCAAACCTAACCCAACCAAACCTAACCCAACCAAACCTAACCCAACCAAACCTAACCCAACC
>PNEQ01112350.1:0-43570 GCA_003012365.1 Medauroidea extradentata
AACATTCCTCAATCTAATAATAAACTGAAATAAACGTGTGGACGGACGTATACAGCTAAAATTATACCAGCATATATTTTTAATCTTAAAGAAATGTGTAATCTTGCAATGTTTACCAACACATTTCCTTTATTTGTACTATGTGACGATATGCTCCGTACATTAACGGAAAATTTCCGTAAAATTACACATAGACTTGAAAAAATTCTTTACGGAAATGTCCGTATTTTTTTAAATACGGGGACATGTCCGTATTTAATTTTTACGGACTCAATTTCCGTATATTTACGGCGAATTTCCGTAAAAAATTCCGTAATTTCACGGAAATTTTTAACAGTGTAGGCAACGTCCTTAAGACACTATGATTGTTAATAATCGTTTCTAAGCGCCTTAACATGGCTCAAAACTGCCTTTTCAGACTGCAGTACTTCAAAATGTACTTACCAGATGTATGTTAAACTGGGGTTGAGATGTGTTCTGAACTTTGCTACAGACGATGTGGCATTTGATGCGCGCTTCAAGGTCACCCTTATGTCTACATTATTTCTGAGCCACTAATACGCAGGTAGGCGGCGCCCTTAAAGTCTCGTTCAAGCGGTGGTGGACGGGAAGCTCGCATGCCGATATAGCGGCTTGCACAGAACGGTGATGTGACTATAGGTAAACGTACTAATGTCACCCTTATCACTCCATTACTCCCGGCCCGGCCTTCAGACGCTGCGAAAGCATCAGTGTTCTAAAGAAACTGAGTTACTGAGCACCGAACCATGTTGTGTACAGACCTTGACAAAAGTAACTTCGGCACGTGTACAGTTATTTGAAAAAGGAAAACACAATATTGTTTTTGTAGTAACGCGAACAGCTGTCGTTACTCCACATTGCTGCGTGGGAAAACAAAGTCACAGGTGTGGAAGTTCTCCAAGTGTAATAGCCTACTATGACTTAACTGAAATGTGACAAGTTTAAAAAATGTCACTCTTTTAGTTGATCATGTATTCAAAAAGTCTAAAACGTTGTTCTCCATGTAAGAACTCGTGGTGAACATATTTAACATCGTTATACGGAATTCGGGCGAAATTACGATTATTCGGTGAAAAAGCGAGGATGAAAAATATTTCTCACACTGGAAAGTTTTCTTGGCACATTAATCTTCACGTTAGTCTTCTGATTTACAGATACTATTTTTTCTATCATTTCACGTTTAACTTAGCAAAACTAAACAATTTGTGAAACTGAATCTTTGTAAAACTTAACTTATTTTCTTCAGTTGCTACTTACAGACAGTATTTTAATTAAAATTTATTTTAATTTTTGTATGAAGATTAATAAATATTCGGAATGTTAATTTCTAAAAGCAAGGAAAAATTTTAAATAACAAATTTGTCAAATATGCTTTTATAATTTTTGAAACTATTATTTACCGTCACTATTATTCCCTTTCAATTTATACAAAAAATTTTAGGATGGAATACAACAACAGAGATTGTTACCTCGGCCGTTATTAAAGAAAAACTGTAGGCTGCAAAACAATAATTTGCTTACAAAGGACCAGTATTTCAGTCCAATCTGAAAGAACGGCTAAAAAGTGGCCATCTTGCCTGTGGTTCGTCAAGACACGTTCAGTTTTTCCGGCGTCATGGTGTTCACGTATTCGTGCTGCATGCACTAAGCACGTACAGTGCTGAGCAAGCAACATCACACACTGCAACAGCCCTGCACTCTACACTACAAAGGCGCCCGTCAGAACTCATTTTAAAATGGAGAGCTTAGCAATTACAGCGGGAGTTTCGACCTCTAGACCATTTCTGGCTATTACCGGGGAGTGGTGAAAGAAAGGGCAGTGCAGGGAAATAGCTGCAATTCTGGGTTGAATGGAAGAAGAAAGTGTAAGGGACGGGAAGAGGTGGGGAGGGTAAGCGGCGCGGGGGAGGGAGTTAATTAGGAGCGCGAATCTCGGGAGTGTCAAATGCGAGGCAAATTACAAGCCGGCGGACCACGGCCGGCCGGTGAAAGTGGTTAAGAGTGAAAGTGTACGTCTCCGGGTGAAAGGGGTGGTGAAGAGGGAAGCAAAGGATGAGCGAGGAGGAGAAGGGAGTGGCGAGAAGCGGGAAGAAAGAAGCTCATTGGCGCAATGTGGAATGTCCCGGAGCTTCACACTTCATGAATCGCGTAGTGGTAAAGTATAAACGACTAAATTAGTAGCATTTAAGTGTCTTCGTTATCGAATGTGTGTGTTAACATAAACACATATTCATTGACGCACACACACGCATATATATACATATATACAATATGAACATAGTCGTTTTGGCCGGTCTGGGTCAGATTCCCAACGGTGTCGGTCCCCGGGTATTCGCATGTGGGTATCGTGTCGGACGATGCCGCTGGCCGTCGGGTTTTCTCGGGGATCTCCCGTTTCCCTCGCCCTTCATTCCGGCGCTGCTCCATACTCAAATGTCACCCCTCACTAGCGCTTAATACCTAGTGATGACCAAAATCTCTTAAGTTCGTTTGGGTTTTCAATTACAGTGACACCGATGCTAAATGTAAAAAAAATAACAAGAACTAAGCATTAACATAAAAGTGCTCAGCAAGGTAGTAAGTGTGGTATTTACATAGTGTTGGCGCTGAGGTCATATGAGACGAATCAATAACTAACAGAGCCAAATAAACAGAGAAAAGTGTTAAAGGCCTGGATGAAACCAGCCTTGCTGGCATTTATTTACCAGGAATTACTATGCAAGACTATGGAAACCAGAAATCAATTAGGCAGGCCAGGGAATCGATCTCGAAAGTTCACGAACGCGAGTCGAGCAGGTTGCCTATGTTCCACATGAAATTAATGCATTAATACTTCAGTTATGGAGCAGCTGTAAAAACACTTGCCGCGTATTCAGGAGAACTCTGGTTCCGCTTTCCACGGTTTTCCGAAATCTCTCCAGGCGAATGCTAGTGTGGTTCCTTAGAACAGGCCATGGCCGACTCCTAATCCCGCTCCCTCGTGTTCCTCGACCAAGGCTTTGTGCTGTTCGAGGGCACGTAAAAGACTAATAAATAAATAACTAAATAAATAGATAAAATATCAACTGATTGTCCTTTGTCGGGAAACTTAGAGTGCAGCCTACATTGGAGCACTGGCGCTAGCATAAACACAGATATACTTGTTGAATTATGTACCGTGTGGCTCAGTACTTGTTGAGCCTACATATGCGCCACAGCCAATTCGTATCTTTCCGCGCGTAACGGCTAACGGCGTGAGTCTCTGGATGTCACTTGCGCATGTACGATAAATTTTACGGTCAGTAGGATCCTCTATCGCATGATTAAAATATTTATTAATAATTTAAAATTACAATAAGTCGACTTCAATTGATTTAAGCTCAGAATTCTTATATTTAAATAGGAAAATACTCGGAACTACAATGGGTTAATTGTTGCCAACCATACAAGTAGTAAAGTAACTGTAGGTGATGTTGAGTTATTTGCAATAACGGCTAGTGGTATTTTTTCAAAGGTTCAATTTTATTGTGCTCACTTTATCACGAACGGCCTATAATGACATTTTCCATCTCGGTAAGGCCTGCATTGTTACAGGAGCGTTTAGTAGTTTTTGAACATCTTGGAAACAATGAGCAAATAAGTAATTTCACTATCAAACTGTTATTCTAATTATAATTACCGAAATTAATAAATTCATGTTACTTTTTTCTTTTCTAGAACCGAATACATGTAACTATGAACACAATAATTATTTTGAATGCAATCTGCCAAGTAGGTAGGGTAATAAACATAGCTATGGAATACACACTGCTAAGATCTTGCACCAAATACTAGAGAAAATTGTACTACACCACTGCTAAGTATTAAAAACGAAATATATTTCCCTAGAGTTTCCTGACTCCTATGCCACCTGTCAGTTCTGCAACCCTCGCAGCTCTCTTGTATCAGTAGTTGCTAGCAGACAGGTGCTGGGCGTTGTATTTCTGCGCGTTGTAATTTATTCAGTTTCCAAATGATATAGAGTTAAATTCCTAGTAGAATTAAATATTATGTCGATGATCCAGCAGATGTAGAAATGCACAGTACAAAAACCATTGCAATTCCAAGTCTATCAACGCCTTTCTACTAGTGTTATACTATACATATACTTGTATTGTGCTTCCGTTAAGATAAACAGCATGAGTAACACAATATCGACTGATAATCGAAAAAAAAAAATATTCACACACACATACATATACCGTAACCGAGGATTTCTTTGGACACTAAGGTGACTTTGGAACACTACAATCATTTTGTTTTTCGCATATATGGTAGACATGAATAAAAAATTTACTTGCGGTAAATTTAGAACAATAGAACAATAAATATACACATTATACTAAATTAATATTTACTCACAGTTGGCAATGATTAAAATTAAAAAGTATTTAAATGTGTCCCAAAGTATTCACGTATTCGCAGTTTACAGCCGCTTACGGCATTTAACATCTTTTTAAACATATAAAATATGCAATACCTCACGATACATAAATTTGCAACTATAGCGACTAGACTCCACTATGTCTTACATTTGTCGAATCTATAATGCTTGTTCGTTGCATGTGGTCCTAGTCAACACTATAGTTTCAAAACTCAGGCCATGCTATAAGGGGTTCCGTTCACGTTTAATTACACGTTTTTTGGTGGCCCACAATTCTTCGGGACGTGTCTGGTGGAGTTATTGGCGACAATTCTCCTACATTAGTCTAGCGAACTATGATTAATGTATAGTCAAAGCGTATATGTGATATTATATGGAGTCTCGCTTGCACGTTAAAGAAGTTGTGGACTTTTTCAGTCCCTATTAACAGATGAAAAAACATGTAAATATAATTTCTACACTTCCACAAAAGTCGGGGTCCGTGACGGTGTACTCATCAGAGCACTCACCTCCCATCTTGGCGATCCGGGTTCGATTCCCGGCGAGGTCGCTCCAGATGTTCGCATGTGGGAAACGTAGCAGACGTTACCGGTTGCCAGCGGATTTTCTCGGGCTATTCTGGTTTTACGCCCTTATATTTAATTGTTGCTCTATACAGAACTCATCACATTTTACTAATGCTGAGACCTATATGGTAAAGGCTCTGTTTCAGTTGGCGTATTAAATGTTATTATTTTTCGCTTCTTTGGAGTTCCGAGATGAAAAACGTTAAATCAGCGACTATACCACAAATTATATTTACCTTGCACCTCAAGACAAGTATGGCAACTGAGATAGTAATGTACAGTTAGGTCGCAATCAGTCGGACAAATTATAAATTTAAATAATCTGCCACACAGGTTGCGGGGTAATAATAAATTAATATCTAAATCGCAGTGTATCTACTGTAGCCAGTGTAAATGGAATTTGCGGTATAGTTTCATATTTAACTATTTTATTATTAGAATTGAAAAATCTAAAAATAAAATTATTTCAATATGGCGACTGAAACCGAATCTTAAGGGCCTCGCCTACCACGCGTTTAAAATGCGTTGCAGCGTGTTCGTAAGTACTTTTTTTAATAAACTATTCCACATATGCCCAGTGTGTCTACGTACGAATAAAAAAATACACTCCAAACAATTACTGAAGGGTCGTTTCAAAGTATCACGCCGATTAGAAAAATTAATCCAGAGCTTCCAAAATGGCTAAAACAACTATTTAAACTTATTATATCTGGGAAACTACTCGTGGGATTCGTGTTAAAGTGCTCTAGAAACATGCAATGGACTTTGCTTAAAACTTTCCAGCAATAAAATAATGGGGTCACCATTGAAAGTGTCAGTCAGGTGAGTGATCTACGATACCACTGCTAGTGTCTTGAGGTAGAGACGATACCGCACCAGATGAGCCGGTCAACATCGCCCTTGGCGCCGTGCCTCACTCACACTTACACGCGGCCAGTAGGCGGGATACTTAAGGTGAATGCCTGACCAGGCCGCAGAGCGGTGTGCAGAACGTTGGCCGTTATAAGATTGTTCGAAACTGTTCATATCGCTTGCGTGCTATCTGCTTGGGAATTACATTCTAAGAACGTTACACACGAGTATGTTCATTACAAAACATTAATTTATCTCTAAAGCTAATTTTTACGCAGCAAAATATTACAAACTCGGTTTTTTGGTCCTTTTTAAAAATGGCAACCTTACCGTAGACTCTTACTTACAAAAGGTACAGGTGTGTACAACACATCTTTATATTTAATATTACGTCATAAATTAATGGGCTAACACAGAATGTCACATATAGGCAAGTTATCGCTGATTCGACTGCACGCCTGTTCAGTTTTTACCAAAACTCAGTTCTGCTAGTTTTGCTTTATGTAACATAGTCGGTATCTATACAAGGACACAATAAAGATGGTCTATTTAGCATATTTCCACTCCATAATGATGTACGGCACCAGATTTTGAGCCAATTACACTGACAGTAAAAGATAATTTTCTATGCAAAAAAAAATTGTTAGAATATTGAACGGTAAAAAATTGACAGACTCCTGTAGACTCACTTTTTAAAAGCACCAAGATCTTGCCATTATCATGTGAATACATGTATTCACTACTATTATCTACGTCCAAGAACAATAATAATATTTTTCAGAAAAATTAATTATATCATAAACATGACACTAGAAAAAAAACACATTCACATGCCTCTGTAAGCTAAAAATTAAAAAAAAAACCTACAACTCCAGTAGTAACATTTTTGACAAACTGCCAAAACATTCACACGAACTCTCAGATCCTAAACTCTTAAAAAAGAAACTGAAGGACTTTTTTGCGGAACATGATTTTTACTCAGGAGAAGAGTCCTTAGACCGTTAACATTAATTCACACACGCACTGATAAAAAGCAGTGCATATGCCGTAACCCCTTGCTTTTCCTTTTTGTTTCAGGTTAATGAAGACATGGTCCAACCAATGGCGACTGAACGTTTATTCAAGCAAGGAATGAAGATTGTACATAAATGTATAACTTTATATGAACGGCTATTAGATAAAAGGAAGCAAGCAACATGTCCTTTAAACTGAGAAAACAGCTTATACATTTAAGTTGATTGTGTCGTGGTTGGTTCAGTGCACTGCAGAAAGTAGCCAAGGGCACATGACACTTGGTTTTATTTATGTAAGCAAAATTATAAGGTTTTTTTTTTTATGTTCTTAATGTACGTATAACGAACAATCAAAAATTGTCGCTTCGTTCCTTTTATATAAAAGTCGTTCATATTATATAATTTATATGACTTGTCCAATACAGTTACACCAATAAGTACGGCAGAAAGAGCATACAGATGCAATAAAACAAATAACGACTTGTACTTAGTGGCTAGGGTGAGGCGTGACGCCCGTGCTGGGTCGTCCTTATTGCTTCCGCACTTCCAGGCCTCGAACACGCAAAATACGTTTACCATGTAGTCACCTCAAGTGCCGTATAGGAATTTATTGTTTTTAACTAAGTCAATGGAAAACCTCAATCACAGCATTTGGACCGGGAATCGGAGCCGGGAAACATCTGTGCGGCATAACACTCAAAATTCAACAGTTTGCAGAGCAGATGGGTTTAAGGCCATTATCTTTCATTTATTTCAAACAATTACAAATAACTTGGGTATTTTTTAACCAAATGTTTTGAAAAAAAAGTTAATACCGTGCACAGTCAAACGATACACAATTTTTCCAGAGCGTTTTTTTAATAACGTACCGTTTTCTAGCAAAAAAAAATATTTTGCTTCATTTTGGCTTATTTTGACAATAAAATATGTGATATTTCAGGGGCAAAAAGCTACAAATCCATTTGGTGTATTGCAACAAAAATAACAAATACACACGATGATATATAAGTGTTAAAACTGCCAGAATGAATTTTTTATATATGTATTAATTAGCATTAAATTTTTTTTCGAAACCATTGCAAAACTAAAGAGCGAGACCTTAAGGCGGGCTGCCTGCCGCGAGCTTCAAATGCGTTGTAATGTACAAGAAAATACGTTTTTTTTTTACTAAACTATTCAACTCGTGCCAATTGTGCTAACGTTCGAAGAGAAATCACACTTCAGACAAAGACGGAAAGTAGTTTTTAAGACACCGTGCTCATTAAAAACACTTTTGCGAAGCTTTCCAACGCAGTTGAAAACGGCATTTTCAGACGGCCGAACTTTCGAAATGTACTTATCAGATATGTGTACAATTCAGATATAAATAATCACTTAACATTGCTGCAGGCTTACCACCAATGAAACTATGCGGCCATCGCTTACAGTTCCGTAGTAAGAATGGATCGGCGAGAATCTTGCACGCTAGTTTACTGCTTGGCTCGTTAAGGCGATGCGGCATTTGATGCGTGTTTCAAGGTCGCCCTTATAGCTCCGTCCCTTCTGAATCTCAAACATGCATGCAGGCAGCGCCCTTAAGGTCTTGCTCTCTACTTTAGCAGTGGTTCCGAAAATAATTTTTGTAACGCAAATTAATACATAAATCAAAATTTCCTTTGGCAGTTTTAACACTTATATATCAACGTTTGTGTATGAATTTTTCTGTTGCAATACACCACACTGACGTTTAGATTTTTGCCCCCGAAAATAAGCCAAAATGAATCAAAATATGTTTTTGCTCGCAAACGGTACATTGTTTAAAAAAAACGCTCTGGCAAATTTGTGTATCGTATGACTGTACACTGTCTCAAATTTTTTCAAAGCATTTGGTTAAATAATTTTTGAGTTATTTGCAATTGTTTTAAATAAACGAGAGATCATGGCCATAAGAGGGCGTAGTACATTATTCAACGCTAAAAACCTTAATCGATAACTGTACGTTTCTTGAAGCCAATTTGCGAAAATCAAACAAATGTAATCCTCGACAATAATTTTAGCCAACGTTTTAAACAAACATGTTTCCAGTGTTACGAACTTCTGAGGCACAATCTCTGACGCCGGAACCTCGTGCATTTAACTGCGGCGCAAGAGATCACGCGTAACGAATTAGAATTCTGGATAAATATTTTCTCATAAAGCTGGCAAATACCATTATCTAGTATTGTAATTGAGTATTTTAACCATATATTGGCTACGAAAAAAGCATAGAAGTCAATTGATGTTTTCAGCGTTTATTTATCTTACGCATTCTTAAGAGGCCTCCCTAGAAAAGCTGCGTTTGTGTGTATGAGTTTGGAGTGGCAAGAGTACCACTAACCATCGTATATAATGTATTATCGCCTCTCCGTGCAATCCACTCAGCTGCCGTGCAGTGCTTTACTATTATCATTTACCCTATGGGGCTTCAAGAGGTGACCACATTATTTTATTTGTGGGCAGCATAGTTCAAAGTCTAACGCTCGTTACTATATTTGTGTTTTTCGAATCCGGTTGTTATTTTTCCAGGTACGGCAGTCTTGAAAGTAAATTTTTTGGTAATTTTCAATGGTCCGAATATGATATTTCTAACAATTGGGCCGAACTTTTAAAACTATAGCAACATAGAAGTATGTGTTTATTTCGTAGATATACAAGTATAATGTGAGTTAAGAAGTTTCGTCAAGAAAAGAATATCCGTTTCTCGCTAAAACACATTTGTAGCGCAGGTAGGGTTAAGCCTTCCCAAGATCACGGTACTTGTTATATAGCACAAGGGGGCGTTGGAAAGCTATAATACTTCAGTCCATTTTTCAGATAAAAAGGTCAATAAGTTGTTCGGCCAGTCTGACGGCGGGAGAGGCGTCAGGACCGACAAGAAAAATGAAGCCAGCGGTCACGACACACCAAGCTCGCCTTCGATGTTCCGTCCACGTGAGATGAAAGCGAGATGCCTCCGAGGACGCGGCGCGGTGGGCGAAGAGAAGGTCTCAGCAGAGGGGGATGCTGAACTTGCCCGTGGAGCGTGAAAAAGAAGCGTTCAATCACTCTCTTTCTTTGGCTCGCCGCAGACGTGGAAGGGGGGTGAGATAAAGGACGCCCTCGAGTAAGAGCCGTGCCGAAAATTGAGTTACTGCGCACGAGGACACAGCGCACACTCTCCCGACCTCTATAACCACTGGAGCGACGCAAGCCTGGAATGTAACCCCAATACCACAATGTCCAGTGTGTCATCTCTACGCTCTGGCCAATATAAGGCTGGCAGCTGATCCGTCGGTGTACATCACATATCTGTCAGTGGTTTAATTGTTACTTTAAATGTATTTAGCTTACTTTCCTCTAGGAAAGATACAAATACGAGATCGCGCGTCTGACTGTATGTCTGCAGTTCCCTACTAATATCGTTAGAACCCGTAGAGCGAATTTAATCAAACTAGCTACACATAAATTATGGTAACCTGAGTTTACTTTTGTATCGTCACGAGTCAATGTATGTCGTTTCAACTTCTAGTTGTATTTGCAGTAGGATATTCCTTCTGATTGGCTATACGTTAATAACTTTTATAATTCTAATTTATTATTTTTATACGCCGGCGTAAATGTAAACGTACACGTAAGCGTAAATGTAATTGTATTTGTATTTAATAATTGTATGTTGTGGTTTAGTTTGGACGGGTGACGCTTGGGTGCGCCACAACTCGTGGCTAGGCTGCTGGCTAGGTGTGCGCGGAAAGTATTATTCTGAGAGCCGTCAACTGTGGGCCTATGCTCGAGTTTTCGTTCGTATGCAAATCGCCCTCCGACCGCTCGAAATGCGCTATATGTATACTTGAACATTCTGCCGTCCTCGTACACGAGATACGTATACGAAAATCTACTCGAGTGGTGGCAGGCGACCGAATTGGGGACTTAGCATACGAGAAGCCGTAAAATCCGAAGCTATGGAACAAAATTTCATTAATTATATGCATATTTTTTTTTCTCTAAGTTCTCAGTGATGTTTGAATAGAAACTCGCTGCTAATTAAATAAAGTGTTAGAAATGTAAGTAAGCTCTTTTGCAATAGTACGATTATTTTACGAAAAAAAAAATACACACTCTTAATCACTAAATAATATTTTATTTATGAATTCTGAATAAGCTATTTTAAAATTAATATACCAAAATTTTTTTATTTAAAGCCACTCACGTTGCATGTTATGAGACGCAAATATTTGCGTTTGACTGAAACATACAAATTTGTGCCTTCAAAAATCTCAGTAAACTATTAACAAAAATGCACTAAGATGCAGGCAGCACAATAAAAAGTAAAACATTATATAAAGAGTGGGTAATTGATCGCAGGAAAATATAATTCTGTGCTAGGTCCCATTGCTGTATCTACATGCAAAGGTTTTTTTTCTAATATTATTAGTATATTAATATACGTTTTGTCATTCGTCTGTGAACAGTTGTAACATTGTAAAATAAAATTAAATCATTCCTTGTTGAATCACACAAAGTTCAACAAGCAATGATGATATGAAAAATTGTGTACTACCAGACATTTTTGTTACTTTCCATTTGCTTTGCTCATTATATACAAACCTGAGAATAAAGTTCTAGTAATATTGTATAATAATAAAAGCTGTTAAACAATTAATGTCGGTGATTAATTTTATTTGAGTAAACTACAGAGAAAAAAAATTCTGCATGTTAACAGTAGGTACTTGGCCTCTTACATAAAATTCAACAAAATTTTCTCTAAATTAATTAAACAGCCTCAGATTAATTTCTTGAAATCATTAGCATAACTAAATTACTATTGATCAAAACTATGTAACTTAAGCACTAGGTTCTTGAAGACTTCGTTTCGTTAGCCTTACTGTAAAAGTTTTAACCCACCTAACAGGAAATAATAACTCTTTATGTTCAATCATATGTTATTTATTTTAAAAATATAATTTTGGCTTAAGAAAATGTGATATTAAATAATGTCATTTGCCGGAGAAGCGCAGCTAAATCTTTATGAGGCGTAATTCATATGCGCATACGTTTACGACATTAGTTGTTTCGTCTCTACAAACTGAAGATAAAGATTCGTTTCATTGCGTCTAAAACAGAAAGTTACGTAAATTAAACCAATGTTTCGAATAGTTCTTTTTCTAGCACGAAATTACTACATCTAGTAAGGTCGTAAAATATATTTATTGTACATAAGGTGCAAAATCCTATTTTTCAATTATTACGACATTTCCTTTTGTGTTTGGTCGAGTTAGTCACACTGACATTATTTCTGCTAATATTAAGATTCTTCTACAACGATGATTAACATTTTTAATCCCCTTGTTATCACAGAAACTCATATTTTGTAAATCGAGATAGACATTCGAATAGTCGTTATCTTGCCGACCAACGGTGCTCACTTCGTACACTTATTTCGTGTACGAGTCCAAGACAGTGGAGCATAGCGTTTTTCAACTAGGCCAATTCGTATGCGAATCTGACCATTCGAAACAGCTCGTGCACGAACAATCGAGCTGTATTTTCCAGCATAGACCCTCTGGACTGGTCAGAGGGAAATGCGAGGCAAAGTGTGTCTCGTCTCTACCCACCTGAGGACATATGGTGTTAGGTCAGAGTATTTGTGGATTTCCTACAACATTAATTGAGACATTCTCAGCTGTTGTAGTGAAGGTTACGTCAGTAGCAGCTTATCTTCTCGTAAGCGGAACTTCGTTCTCTGCACGAGAGATCATCAAAATGGTAACCGCTCCTCGTCGTTCTGCATGTCCAATTCTACTGCAGGGGCGCCCCTCAGCGACGCCGGATATGACGTTGCATACGAATTCTTCATTAAAGAAGCCTCTACGTGAATAAGTTAGGGTGTCTACCAGTGTTTTTGCTCTACTAAACGTGGATGTAATTACTCTCAGTTTAAAGTGGAACTATTTGTCTGGCGAAGTAACTTAACAAATCCAAGAGTAGCCGTCTGTGGGCCACTTGATAGTCACCCGTCACTGAACATTGATTAGGTCGGATGCTATATTAAATGTAAGAACTTGTACCAGAAAACAATTGTAATAACGGTGTTGAGTAAATGGTAATTAATATCTTATGCCGGTTACATTATTTAACAGCAGATCTGAACGTTACATATTTGGACTGTCCAGAAATAACTTGGGTCGGGATTTAAAGGTTGTGCCATGTATAACTATTACATATCAGAGGGAGGCACTCTTGAAATCCACAGCCCCACAAGCTGGAGGTCTCAATATATACATTCATAATGGCCATATATATATATATATATATATATATATATATATATATATATATATATATATATATATATATATACTGGTACATCCTATATGTATGTATATATATACATTATAGCAGCGAACGTAACTTTTGCGAACGGTGATGTAAGCACAAGTGGCGGGAAAGAGCACAAATTGGCTAAAATTAAAACCAAGCAGCTACTGAATTTCAAGAGCACACCGTGACTGCCATTATAACAGTTGCATGAGCCAACGTGGGTTTGCTTAAGTCAGAGAAGTACAGCGGATTGTATTACCTTGTAAATAAACGGGCAAGGACGATACATGTACAAAATACGAGTAACTTAAATTTGTATCAAAGTTTTACATGTAAGAACTTGAACAGAATCATAATTGATTTTTATGTATATGTGTAAAGGTTTAACTTTCAAATAAGAAAATACCAAAAATGTGCGGGTAAACTGTGTACCTGATTTCTCAATTATAACATTTATTAAATTTTATTTGGGGGTCTTCTGAAGCTATAGAACCACGTTGGCGTTACTGTTCAATTATAACTCTTGTATTACTGCTACCAAAACACGGTTAAGCCATCAGCGATTACCTCTGATATTGTATAATAGCGAGTAGCATAGACTGCACTGTAAAACATGTTAGTAATATTACTCATCATCTGTACGGTAATATTCCCGAACCTTGAGAGGGAAATCTGATTTCCTAATATGTGTAGAAATTTCCGCAAGGTAGTGCATTTGCTACACAAACCACTCGGAAGTTTCGCTCGCGCGTTATATCAAATTGTCCTAGAGGAATTGCGCTAATATGTAATGAAAAATTACATTACCAGTTGAGTAAATTTCCTTGAGACGTGTTGAGTAATTTTCTCTCACATGTAAAGGTAAATAGCTTCCATTACATCTTTAGTAAATTTACCTCAACTTTTTTTTACAGTGTGGTGAAAATATACGTGTGACTTACAGCTTTAGTGGGATGCATGATATAAAAGGAACGACCCACTCCTTTGGAGTTTTATCCCTACGAGTAGGATGCAATGGATTACGTTTATTTTGTCTAGAGTGGAGAGAACATAAGGCTTTATTTCACGCACCATGCTCGGACGAATACTATCCTGCAACACCAAACAAAGTCGTCACAGCGTATAACAAGCTATGAGTCTCGGGAATTTCCCAGCACTGCCTTGTGTCTTTAGAAAGATGTTTATAATGTGTATGATACCATGGCTCATTATTTCTGGAGAAGGTTATGTTCCTCAGAGACACGTCGTCTTTTTTCTTTAACATCCTGTGAGAAGGACTCGCTGAATTTCTTGGCTTAGCTAACTACTATATACGGGCAAAGAAAAATGTTGGTGGTGAAAACAGATTATTTTGGTGTCATTATTTTTATACCCCAAAGAGTAATATTGGTTTCGCACAACAACATATTTGTTAGATTGTACGCCGTTTAGTATCTCTATACATAAAAATGAAAGCTGACTGATTGACTGATTGACTGACTGACTGACTGACATATCAAACTGCCGCCCAAACCACTGAACCAAGAATCGTGAAATTTTTTGTGGGGGATCCCTTCAGGTCGTAGGCGAGCACTAAGAAGGGATTTTTCGAAATTCGACCTCTAAGAGGGTGAAAAGGGGTGAAATGTGTTTCCGAAGAAACGTCGATAGAGCTCGAACCCGACCGCCAATCATCGTGATTTTTACTTTAATAGGACACTTGTAAAAATGCATATTAGCTAATTGAAGGATTTTTCGAAATTCAACATTTAAGGGGGTGAAAAGACATTAAATGTGTTTCCAATCAACTATCGATATCTATCAAACCCTTCGGGACAGAGAGTTGACATTCATTTCAAAATATTGCTTACGTAAATACCCAAAAAGAACTTTTATGTTTTTTTGAAAATCGACCCCCAGGCAGTAAAAAGGGGCAAAATGTGTTTATAATGAATCGTCTATATCTTTGAAACACAATTGGCTATCATCGTGATTTTAGCTTAAATTGGTTACTTTTACAAATGTCTATGACAGGACTCAAAGACGTTTGGAAATTCTTTATTTAAACGGGTGAAAATACGTGAAATGTGTTTTCGATTATCCTTCCATATCTATAGAATCAATCGAGATATCGAAGTGTTCTTTGCTTTAAACTGGTGCTTTTGTAAATATCCTAAGTACCATTTAAAATATATTTGCTGAATTCGGCCCTAAACTGGTTAAAAAAGTGGTAATATGAGTTTTCGACTCACATTCGATATGTATCGATCCCATAGTTTTTTATATAGCGACGTGATTTTTGTTTAGGATTGATACTTACTCAAATACCTAAAAAGTAATTTCAGGAATTTTCGAAATTCGCCACCTAAGGACGTGAAAAGGGGTGAAAAGTGGTGAAAAGCGTTTTCAACTAATCGTCGATATATCTTGAACCCAGCGGGCTAATGTTGTGTTTTTTACGTCCACGAGATACCAATAAAGTATTCTAAAACGTGATTAAAGGGTTTTTCGAAATTTACTCTCTTAAGTGGTGAAAAGACCTTGAACGTGTTTTAGATAAATTCTCGATATCTATCGAACCCGTCGAGATATAAAATTGATTTTTGCTTCAGGATGATGATTACAGAAATTATGGCAAAACGGTTTTCCGATTTTTCGAAATTCGATTTCTCAATACTGTGCAGCCCTTGACTGTGCAGGGGTGATAGTTTTTTTTTGTGAATGATCTATTATGTAAATTTAAAATATTTCGAAATTCGACACCCAAACGGGTGAAAAAGCACAACATTTGTTTTCCATCAACCCACGATATTTATCTAACCAGTAGCGATATTGAGGTGTTGTTCGAGTCAGAGTGATGCTTACGTAAATATTAAAAATAATATGTATGTATTTTTTTCTTTATTAGAAACGTGATTATTAGGAATAAAACCTAGTTGGTCAATAATCAAAGCAGACGATCCGAAAAGCAGGAACGAGCAGCGAGAAACAACTTATACAGGAGTTTCACTACAGTAACCTATCGAGACGTGGTGTTGTACAACCTCTATGAGCCCAGTACACAGATATTTTATTTTTTTAATAAATTTTATTTTCATGAATTACTTCGACGTTCCGTGACGCAGTTGTTTGTTACTCAGGTCTAAATTCCGGGAGGTTCTGGGCTCGAATTCCGTTAAAAGCTGCGTGCGAACGTTCAATTCTGACACACAAAAACTACAAGGCAGATCGAATTAGTGCAATTTACATGTAGTCTTTAAAAGGGGTAAAATTGCAGTTCGCTTTCCAATTAGGTTCCTCTACAATATCAGCTGACATATCGTCGGTATACTGCCAAAAGTGATTAAGTCATAAATGCTATTTCGTTTAAAAACAGTATTAAATTGTAGATATTAACAAAAATTTGGTATGTTACTAAACTGTGACACAGCAGTACGAAACGACGAATAGACTTTAAACTTGGGCAGTTGTTCGTGAACAACATATACATATTCCTAGAATTTTTATAATTTTATCTCATTTTGACTTTGTCACTTTTGGCAGTAAACCGACGATATATCATGTCACTAATCTCAGGTTTGGGGCACCAAATACGTTTCCGCGGAACCTTTACCCACTGAAACTTTGTAATGTCAACAAAGTTAAAGTGAATATTTTGAAAATACATAATTGAGGGAACCGTCACCAATGGTTGTGCACAGGGTAAACAGATGTTTTTCATTCGATTAACCTCTTACCTTAGGTGTCTGTAATTACCCCACAACGTCAAATAGGCAGGGCTATAAATAAGGCCCAGGCGAAGTCGCTGTTAGTGGCAGGGGCAAACTTAAGACTGTTTTTCGCATGGACAGCTATAGCTACTTATCCTGCTGCAGAATTAGTTCAACTAGCCGCTTGGACATTCTAACACTTGATGACTGCAGTACCAATCTTGTGTACAAAGAGGATTTTTAATTAAAGTAAATATTATCAGTTACGAATAATACTCGAGAGCAAAGCCGCGGGGGACTGCTAGTCTTTAATAAAAATAGTTCTCTCAGCATCGAGATTCTGACTTATAATTTGAGTCGAATGCTGTAAAGATTCAGTTACGGCTAGAATGACAACATGAAATTGGATTTTTTTTTTTTTTCAAATTAACGTGTTTTGGAATTGAAGCCAACTACGTTGGTATAAGTTATAGGTTTTACCAGTTTAGGAAGTTGCACTCAAATACAAGTATACTTAGTACATAAACAGTAAAGTAAAATTTCAAACGTGAGTAGTTCATTATCATTGGGTGAACATAGCCACGCCGAAAATTTCAGTTTTGCTCCCTTATCCAGAATTTCATACGCGTTGATTATTTTCTCAGTAAAAAAAATTAACAAATTCAAGACTTGCCTCAAACATGAAAGTTTGGTTTGGACATACATATATGTGTGTGTATGTGTTTGTGTGTGCGTAAAGGAAGGGGTGCGAAACGGGATAACGTGGCAGAACGGGGTACCCAAAAAATATTTAATAGATATTGCAACGCATGCCGTGTCAGCTAGTTGTACGTAAATGCATAGCAATACGCGCCCAAAGATTCCAACATTATCGTATTTAATCTAAGTACTCACGTATTGTACGCAACTAAATGAGTAATGGAATATGGGATTGTATACTGCTATCCACCGTCGGGCGGGCGCGAACAACAAGTGCAGTAGCCTTCTTCATTCTTTAAACAGGTAGTAAAACAAGCTTGAAATCGAGGATAGCCTCCTCTTCCCTATATCCTTTAAATTTGTAGTAAAGGGGATATTTAAAGGGCAACCAAGATCAACCCTTAAAGTATGTAAGTGCACAACATACATGCGTAACACATAAAGACGTACAAATTCGTCTTAAAGGCTACAACGTGAATAAGTATATTTTTTAAGTCTACAAAGAGTATGTTTGTATTTTTACAGTAATTGTAGCGACAACTAACATCTTTGTGAAATTATTAGTTTGTAAAGATATACATTTGGTGTAGCTATTAAAATGAAGCATAAACACAAAGTTTTGTTGTTACTTAAACAGAAATGTTTAATTAGAAATATAAATTGATAGACAAGTCACAGTACGCGAGAAGGCATTCAGACAAGAAACGAGTGTGTTAATGCTCACAATAGACGTAGGGTAGACTAGTAGCCGTGAAATTGGTGGGTTATACGAAGATTTAACTCACCAAGGCGATCCGGGGTCGATCCTCGGCGGGGTCGGTCCCCGGATTTTCGCATGTGGGAATCGTGCCGGACGATGCCGCTGGTCGGCGAGTTTTCTCGGGGATCTCCCGTTTCCCCCGCCCCTTCATTCCGATGCTGCTCCATACTCACCTCATGTCATCCCTCACCAGCGCTGAAGACCTCGATGTTAAGCGCTGGTCAAAA
The DNA here is from genome assembly GCA_003012365.1 of Medauroidea extradentata. Classification (NCBI taxonomy): domain Eukaryota; kingdom Metazoa; phylum Arthropoda; class Insecta; order Phasmatodea; family Phasmatidae; genus Medauroidea; species Medauroidea extradentata. The sequence continues at coordinate 18,545 of PNEQ01112350.1, forward strand.
TCTCTCACTCACGAAGATTCAACTCTAATAAGAGAAATAGTATCACGTATTATAAGCTAATCTAGCGACAAAGTGTGGTGTTCGAGTGCACGGGTGTAATTTCAAAATACGGTATACATGCTAGTCGTAATCCGAGAATTCGCCCACTGACTGGAATATTTACCCACAACGCAACCTGGGTTATAATTCGGTCTTTGCACAAATGGAAATTTAACGCGATTTCGGTATTGCGAACTGCGCAGTACACGAAGCAATGTTATTTTTCGAATCGTAGTCACTCCAAATTACCAACAATGTGTTCTGAGTATTTTGCATTTACCCACAACGCGTATTCAGTGGAAAGTGGGTTACAATTAGTAAGGATAACAGAACAGCGGAAACGTGCACAACGAAGCACAGTGTTTGCATTGTATTTTCATCATTGAGTGAGGCGGAGTATACCGAGCTACGTGGAAGAGTGAAAAAACACTCACTTTAAATTTGAGGGAGAGAGGTTCAATTCCAGTTCGGCTGTCTTTATTTCAGATATGCAAGAACTATTTTCTAAACCACTTCAAGCGCATTCTGAGAAGGTTCTTTAACACAGGCATTAATCTACTTCTTTTACCCTTACATCGTTACCAAGGCCCACGAAGCTGTTCGAAGACAAGTTAAACAAGCAAGAAATTAACAAGCGAATATCAAAATGCATCAAAATTCAGTTCGGGCTGCTTTCGTTTAGAATACCGACTACATATTAATACCTGTATATACTGTAGAGCTAAATGTCCGTATCAAGTTGAGCTAACATCCGCAAAAAACACAGTATTTACGTTAGACATAAGAGCTTTACTTCTTTATTCGTCTTGGTACTTGTTTTATTCGCATTCGGTTTTCTTCCAAACGAAAACAAATGAATTTATCCAAGGAGTTTTATTACGTCGACGTCGATTACGCGAACTGTAAAACCGCTCATATATCATACAAGTTATTTTGACGTCCGTACTCCGTACTCACTCCGAGTTCGTGTGCACACAGAATTGCCGTAAGCTAAGAAATTAATTACGGCATACGGTGACACACACACACATGTATAAACACATATATATAATGTACAAGGAATGTTTCACCATCGTTATAGGTACAAACTAAAGTGGTAAGTAGATGTCAATAAAACAAGCAGATAATTCACATAATTACAGGTCCGGAAACCAATGATTTCACACGTGTAGTCATGCCAATGTTACAATAATGTTAATGCGTTATGTTACATGTATCAGTCCTCGCAGTGAACTGCAAACACAGTGTACACGTGTAGCATTTGAAGCTGTTGTCATGGCTCCACAATCGACACATATTTTCAAATGAAAAAAAATGTGTCTGACATCCACTTCATGTTCAGGATTGCCAATTGCAACGCACGGAAGGCATCATTGTATCATGAAGTGTACCCTCAGATAATACAGCCAGACAGTAGCGTTTTAGCTAGTTTCGTAAACGAAACAAATGTTTGGTAGTTAACTAATTTGCTACAATCATAGTGTATTTGGTCTCTACAAAAGAACAGTACATATTTATTTTGAACCTGTTTTGACAAAGTTACAAAGCGATTTTATGATATCGGCTCCCGTTTATGTTTTAAAAAATGACTATGGAAAAAATTGTAGAAACTCGCGCACAACGTTCATGATTTGCTGCTGGTTGCATTTATTACTGACAAGACGTATTAGTCAAAGATTCGTGAAGCAGATATTGAAAGGCCAACACTTATACAGTGATCTAGAAATTCATGTTTCTTATAATTATTAAGTCCTGCCGTAATCGGAGGTTACTTAGGACACGTGGGATTGACTTTGGGACACTTTTTTACTATTTTTATTTTCCGTATTTGTCACTTGTGTGCACATATTAAATAGTTGACATGTGGGTTAATATTATTGTTTTTATTATTATTCGGAATTAATTTCAAACAAATGCATTCATTCAGGGCTGCGAAATATGCAAAAAGTAATTTTTTGTCGTAATGTGTCAGAGTTACGCCTCGTCACCAAAGTCACCCCCTTACGGCACGTGTTTCATATTCTTACAAAGTTCAGCCGGGAAGGGGAAGATAAGTAAGTTAGAGATGAAAGGAGTTTTGCAAGGATGTTCGGTAAGTGCTAAGACCCATTTAACTCCTCGAACCAACGGATTCCTGGGACACATTTTTGGTGACTTGTTCATTAGCCAGCATCCACTCACGGCCTCTCTGCGACGCCAGCGCCACCGCAGGGTTATGCAACCGTAACAACATGCACTGCTCTACGAATTAAACAACATGCAGAGGGTAGATACTGGGTAAACCACTGTTCACAAACACTCACAAATAGCTATAGGCAGTTCGGAATAAAGTGAGCACTCGAAAAAGCCCTGCTACAGATCTATTTCCAGCCAATTCGTATCTTTCCGCGCGTAACAGCTAACGACGGGAAAAGTCTAACCTCCTGGGACACGTCACTTTATGTTTGCGCGTGTAAGATAAATTGTTCTGTCGGTAGGTACCTATATAGTTTGATAAAAAAGAAGTTTATTAATTGTATAAAATACAATTATATCGCTTTCGATTGATTTTGTTTCAGTTTTGTTGTATTTATATACGAATAAACACGGAACTATGTTGTGTCATTTCGTTGCCAACCATACAATCAGTAAAGTGACTATCGGTAATGTTGAATCATGTGTAGTAACAGTTAGTGATATTTTTCAAAGGTTAAATATTTAGTGTTCACTTTATTCCGAACGGCCTATAAGAAGTTTATGTCAGGTTGTAATGCCCTGAATAATACAAATCCACCCAAAGTCCACACAAATAACATTGCTGCAATTGTTAAAAAAATATCAAGTTCTCCAAATTAAGTCCTATAGTTCTATTGGTATGACTGAAAACACTCCGCACGTCAGCGCAGCGCTGCCAACCTGCGCGTCAGAGACTCAGAAGCGACGTGGCTATAAGGGCGACCTTGGAGCGCGCATCAAGTACCGTATCGCCAATACAAGACAAGAGAAGAACCTAGCGTGCAAGATTCTCGCTTATCAACTTTCACTACGAGAGTCAAAGCGGTGACCGCATTCTTTTATTGGTGGAAAAGTTTGTTCATCGCGCGTTTCTATTTGAGTTTCACAAACATCCGGTTTGTACATTTAGAGTCAGTGTTTTTAATTAGCACGGTGTCTTAACAAAGACATTCCGTCACTGTACGAAGTGGGTTTCCTTTTCGTACATTGTACAATGCTCACATGAGGAATATTTTCGTTAAATAATATATATATATATAAATATATATATATATATATATTTCCATACACATTACAACGCATTTAAAGCGATTGGTAGGCGACGCGCTAAACTGCAATAGTTTTTTTTTTAAATATTGGTGCCAAGTTTGCGAACCGTGTAATATGATAGTATATTTCTGTAATCATACGTTGGACATGCTCTATACACTTAGCTCATTTGGGCTTGTTATTTGTTTTACAGAGTATAAATTATATAAATAAATCGGAGGACTGTTACAAGCGTTGGACCGCTTTTCGAGAGCCTTTCCAAAATCCTCGCCCCGCATAAGATCTGCCTCACAAGATTAGCGGAGTGATTAAGAGCCACAGTGCCCCGCTCAACGAGAAGCATGTCGCCTCTATTCACAGCGCGCCAAACTGGCGTGAAAGGTTTTCGCTGTAAGCTTTTTCCTACAGGACACTAATTTTTTTTTTTTTTTTTTGATATTATGAAGTTAAGGCCATAACATGCATCTCGTTCTGCAGTTTTAGAACTCAGGCCGTATTTTCGAAGTTACAGCAGTCTAAAAAAAAAGTTTTTTTTTTTGCGATTTTTGAGAATTCGGAAAATCATATTTCTAGCAAACATGTTGAATTTTTAAAATGATATGAGCATATTTTCACGTGTGTGTTCTTTTTGTATATTAACGTAATATGAATAAGTAATGAGTGCAAAGGAAAATACTTTTCTGTTTTATAAACTGCACAGTTTGAGAGTCAGCTGAGTGTGACTGGGTAAAAATCACATATCGCTAAGGAAAACACTGCTTATTTGGAGAGCATTAAGCAGAAAGGAACCAAACTACAAAATAATGGGCTTTGAGATAATCATGCCACATAGAAGAAGTAGGTCCGGGGAATGTCCTATAAAAATAACAAGTACTAAATCACAATATTTGACGAAAAAAGATAGCCAAGAAAAAAAACTGCTTATACAAGTGTTAGACGCACACATCAAACTTTGACCCTGAATATCTCAGATCTATTGAAATGTTGGTTGGTTCCTTTCTGCTTAATGCCGTCCGTTTAAGGCGACTGCCTGGGTGGGTGTATTTTGCACGTTCGACGTCTAGAAGTGCGGAAGCTGTTAGGGCGAGACAACACGCGCGCCACGTCTCAACCTAGCCTCTAGGCGCAAGTCAATGAACTGACTCACCGACACCGCGCCTGTACCAGACTTTCAGCGGTGAGCCTGTAATTTAACCACATATTATTGCAGATAAAGGTAACTGTGCCCGCCTATGCATTTTAAAAGTTTCTGCACAGAAATATTTATACCTTAAAAAGACCGCAAAAACGCACATTTTCGTCATTTTCGGTCGCTATAAAGTATGCTTTAACGAGTAATGGCGAACTTGTAATGGATACACACACGTGTAACAATCTTTACATGCTATTCCTAAACTTACATCACGCATGTGCAACGAACTGTTTTCGAATAATCTGCTAACGGCCGAAGCTATGAACACCGTTCGCCTGCCTGCGCAGCCGGCCACATTAAGAGCGAGCGCTAGACAATTTTATTGTACTTTCAGTTTTTGAGTCATAACATTTATTACAATTATATTATCAAAATGTTTCTCTTCAACAAAGCATATGATATATTTCTGGTAAATTATTTGACATGAATAATAATGGATTCTTTCATAAGTTCGCCACTCAGAACCATTGCAAGAGAATTATAGGTTATCTTTCAAGAATTGAAGAGCTGAAATTCAAAAGGAACTAAGTGCCAGAATCGATATTTTCACGGATTTTCCATCAGATGGTTCATGCGCCATATCCTACGATCTCCAAAAGAGAGATAAGGCAGTACCATTATTGCTTTCGGATTTCCTGCAAAATGCAATAAGTACCACGTCTAGTGATATTTAAAAGGAAATTCGTGTCGTGTGTAATGATATTAAAAAGGAAATAAGTGTCATGGCTAGTGATATTCAAGAGGGGACAAGTGCCGTGATTAATGATATTGAAAAATATTCAAAAATAAATAAGTGGAACTGCCTGTGTACATTGGATTCCGATGCCGTAATTATTTAATTTTGAATATCTGTACATGTTTGATATTTTGATAGCCAACAATGTGAGTATGGTCAATTCTTACTATTAAACTTCCGATTAAATATGTGAGTGTATGTGTTTTCTACGTTTTTCTGCTTTTCCTCGGAAGTAGGTATTTAGCACTTAGTCCATTTTGAATTTCAACTCTGTAATTATTTTGCAATGATTCGGTATGACAAATTAATATTAAATTCCATTATCATAGTCAGTTTGACAATAACACACCCCATGCTTTTTCGAAGAGAATATATTTTAATACAACTTGAATAAATGTAATGGCTCAAAAACTGGAAAAACAATCAAATTGCCTAACACTCCCCCTTAAGAGGTCGTTCCTGTGTTTCTGTTAATGTGGGTTGCATACAAGCGCCTGAAACACCGAAACGGCCTCTTAATGGTAAAGGCCGTAGAAATGCCAACACAACCATCAAAAGGTGTAATTCTTACATGAGAGGGACTATATGAGGTAGAGTAGGATGTGAGGGTTGGTAAGGGTGAGGAGAAGGGATCTGCCACTTGCCACGGTACTACCCTTCATCTCCTTACAATATTCATGAGGGTAATTGGATTACCGGGCGGGAGAGCCTCTCGGCCAGCGACCAACACCCCCTTCAACCCGTCCCCCCTCCCTTAAGCCAGTGTTCTTCACGCCACTTCTTGGCAGCCGCTGCGTATCTGAGGCACGCGCCCAACATGGCAGGATCGGCATGGAGCGGTCCGCGCACCGTAGCGGTGGCATTTTCAGTCGACACACATGCAATATCTGTCGCTGTAGTAGGCTACATGTACAATTTGTGTAATGATTCTCGTTACAATTAAAAAAGTAATACGAATTTTCTAACTCCAATTCGATCTGTGACAACAGTAACGGAAAATATAGATTTATGGTGTCTAAATGTCTATCAATATGTGTTCTATTCTTCAGCTAAGTTAAAGCTCCATGAATTTAGCCAGAAGAAAAGTTATGACACGAAGTACAAAAATTCAAGGTGGCGACTATCACCCACTCTTAAACAAAACTAAACCCACTGACTGGTGAGAAGCAAAGTTAAAATACTCTTCTCCTTCAAATTGTGTTCAACTACCGGCAATAAAAAAAAGTGTTATGCGTGTTGTTGGTCATACATTCAGCGTTATTAAATGTATTTAATTTTTCAAAAAGATTCGTATTTTTCTTATAGTTTAATAGTAATGGGTTTTGATAACAATAAGTTTTAGAATTGACTGCGGACATTCCCGTAAACATTCATGACTTACAAACAGGGCTTGTGACGTGAAGTGAAAAGATTTTAGTCAGCTCTTAACATCGAGGTCTTAAGCGCTGGTGAGGGGTGACATGAGGTGAGTATGGAGCAGCGCCGGAATGAAAGGGCGGGGGAAATGAGAGATCTCTGAAAACACCCACCGACCAACAGTATCGTCCGGCACGATTCCCGCCGGGAATCGGGCCCGGATCGCCTTCGTGGGAGGCGAGTGCTCCAGCCACTGCGACAAATATCAACATTCTTATATGGGAAATTTGATTTTGTAAACGATCTTTTAAATTACAATGTTCAGTGGCATTGGCGCTCATAAGATCATTAATAGACAGTGGTAAACGTTATACCTGACAAACCAGCAGACAGACAGTGATTATTATGTCGTGAAAGCCAACAGGGTATATGATTACGAAGACAACATATGCCTCAATGCAAGTGAGCTAACTGAAGTAATTTGGTCCAGTTATTACTGTATTTCCGAGTAATCTTAAAAACAAAGAAACAAATTATCTTGAGACAAAATTTATAAATAGAAAAGAAAAACTCACTTCTTAAGTTTTAGGAAGGATGTAGTAAAAATACAGTTTTTTATAGGATAATATTCAGGCCTTTCAGTAGAATTTATGAGATTGTAAAAACATGTAATGAGTAAAACTTTCATAATGTATGGAAGTTTATAAGAATACTAATACTTTCTAGCAATTTTTAACTGAGAAGAAAGCAGATGGTCATATATAATCGGTAAAACAATAAGGCAGTCTTTATTTTTCCTAGCACGTTGGTTAATTGTTTCTAAGATGCTGATGATACTGTAAGGGTGGAGGGATAAAGTTTCTTTCTCTTGTACCAAGTCCGGGAGAAGAGAAGGAGAAAAATCGTGATGCAAACGTAATTGAGAGAAGAGGAACGGCAGTGCACTTTTAGTTTGCCCGGGTGTCGGGAGGAGCGCGGTGCAGGGGAAACGAACAGAAAGTTAAGTCTGGCACGAGTGGGCGTGTTTTTAGGAACATCTGCACCCTTGCAAACTGTTCCTTGTTTCCTTGTTTACTCGAGAAGTCCAACCCATTCCCTCCAAGGCAGTCTTCCTCTTGTTACTTGAGTCGCCTCCTTGACTGTATTGCTAGCGTGACACGTGACTAGAACTCGAGAGCAGATGGAAATATTGAAAACGAAGTTGGACAGCGGGCGATTGGAAGGGAAACAGTGAGTCTGGAATATTCGCCGCCTCGCGAACCAGAATGAAACACGCATATATTATGTTCATCTTGCTTCCAGGATTTCTCCCTCCAGTGCCCGAAAGTTGAGCGGAGCTGATACAGAGAGCTTTTGTTGGCAATTTTCCCCATCCTTTTCTTTTCCATCCAATAACGCGAAATCCTTCCGCGGGGAAGGAAATAAACTTGTATCTGCAATTGTAACGCGGAAATAAAACTACTGCATACATTTTCTTTTCTTTCCTACTTCGCAGCTGCGCCTGACTTGAATTCGCGAGCGCCCGATTGAATCCTTGCCTCGAGAATAACTTTATAATCGAATCGTAAACTTGTTCATATTTTTCGGAAAGAAAATACGACGTCTTTTCTTGTAAGAATAGTGCAACTACATTCTGGAGGAACTATGTCGTGCAAACTTTTTTTCGAATCTAGATGTTCGGCCTGGTTTTTTGCTTCGATTGAAACATCGCACAGTTTTCCAGATATCTGCATTTTTATACAATCCTCTGACAGACATTTAAGTTGTCGACAATCAATGGGGAAAATAGTGAAAAACTGACAGTTGATCGTTTCAGCCGAAATATATTGTTATTTACCTCAAAGATATTTAAAAATTTACTGAAACAAGTTAATGAATATTTTATAAGTAATGCTCTGGCAATATTGCGACATTGCAGGCAAACATTTAAGAAAGGATAAACAATAATTTATTTTTTATAAGTTATTTTCATTACGAAGTGTCTTTATACTTTGTTTTGTATCGACATTTATTTGCGTCGATAAAATATTACAAAACGTGATTCAGGTTTCATTTCGTTTTCTTTGTGTTTATGTTGACAGTATTTATTGATATGTACTACATTTTATACAAGAAGATAACATTTAAAGATTTTTGTATATATATATATATATATATATATATATATATATATATATATATATATATATGTGTGTGTGTGTGTGTGTGTGTGTGTATGAATGTACAATGTAGGAGAGAATTGGTTAATTTGGCAGTACAGTTAATTTGACAGTTCACTGAATTTGTTACTATTGTGTTAGTAATCTAATAATGCACGCATTAAAACTGCTTAACTACTAATGCGCACTTATGTTATCTCTCAGGCACTGCACTTGTTTGCAGAATGAGAACAAGATTTTTAAAATATCAGTACAAGTTGAAAACAAAGTACTTGCAAACCAGTGCACTCCGTCTGTCCTGATGTCTATTTTCCATGGTTTCTCGAATACTGAGATGGTTCCTTATCAAAGGCCATGGTCGACTCCTCACTCAGCTCCTGTCATTGTACCAAGTTGTGTCGCCGTCTATAATGACCTCGCTGTCAACGAGACGTAAAGTCCTCTTACCTTACCTCGCCCTACCATTGTATTATAAATGGTCTTGTATTGTGCCACATATCACACAATATTAACAATTATTGTCCATTACCAGCTGTTAAATTTTACTTCAAGGGGAGCATTAGACAATTTTATTGTATTTTCAATTTTTGAGCCATAACTTTTATTCAAATTGCATTATAAAATTTTTTTCTTCAACAAAGCATAGGATATATTCTTGGTAAACTTCTTGAGAATTGTAGGTTAACTTTGAAGAATTATCTTGCAATGATTCTGCATGACAAAGTAATGAAATATTCCATTATTATGTCAAGTAGTTTACTACTAAATCATACGACCTTACTACCAGGAATCAAACCCGGATCGCCAAGATTCGAGGTGAGTGGTCGGACGACTACAAAATAGTGGTACTGAATCTACACAAGGATCAGGCATCACTCTTGACGGCCTCAACGTGTAGTGTTGGCTGGTGGCCACAGCGTTAATAGTATGCAGAATGTAGTGCCTCTGAGGGGCGAGATACAAGGTGGGCGGAGCGCAGTTCTATTGTACATGCACCCTTGTCGACGTCAGATCAGGGCACCAGGGTCAGGCCCTCACCATGTTAGAGGAGGGAGGGGCCTTCATTGTTACAAACCTTTGGTACACTTAACTGCTTGTCTGTGGCGAAGCAAGCGTGTCAACTTTGAATCATCCAAATAAATGGGTGCCTGGTTTACTTTGTTTCAACACGAGGGATAGATCCTGTTCAACTTACATTTTTGTAGAACAACAAAACCAATATCGCGCAAACGGAGCAGACTACAACACACATTTCATTTACGACGGCAGACCCAGTTATTCATCCAAAATTGTTTATCATGTTACAATATTTACCTTTGGTACAGGTAATACGCTACATGATGCTCTCGGTTGTGTTTTCAATTAAGTATTCTATTATTTTACACGAATGACTGAAAATTGACCTTTGGCGTTATAAGACGTGCGTCTGCATGTAAACGCCCATGCCACGCTGATCAGACTCCATTTCTTACTTTGCATGGTGCCTCGAAATATTAACATCCGAAATCAACTTAGACAATGTTGCTTCTGCTGTGTGTGACAACAATAGATAATTATCACAGAATATCACCATCATATCTAATACTACGTTTGGTATCAAGGAAAAATAATTGTGTCGAACGGATTCGTTGTCTATTTGGCCTGCCAAATAGTCTTCGTTATCTTCAGTAAAATATAAAATGAATTTCAGTATTTCTTTATGTTGCTTTTTTGTTTAGTTTCGTTCCAAAGTTTTTAATGGTGTGGTTTCAAAACCGATGATTTTTATACAACAATGTTGAACAAGTAATTGTAATACAGATCTTCATGTTAAGCCAGACAAAAGTAACATTTTTTTTTTATGTTTATTGAAATGCACTTAAATAACAGTGTCGCAATCGAAGGAATGCCCCAATGGAAGAGCGTTGCAGACTTTACGGCATTTTAGAATCTTGAGGATCTATTGATTAGGGACCGGTGATTTTCGCGGAAAGAATTTTGCAACACCTTGTTTACATGTCTTATGTGCACACCTGCAGTTCTGCTTTGTAGTGAATGATTGGATGTTTTTAACTCTCAATGTCTTGTGGTTATACCTGCTAATAACAGACGTGTGGTGTCGTAGCAACATTTCTCTGATTGGCACAGTCAAATAAGTGACGCCTCTGAACAAAGACAAGCTGCCAATAACTACCAAGCAGAGCTACAGGTGTATACGTAAGGCTTTGAGACAAACTGATGGAAAAATCTATTCGCGAAAAGCACCTGTACCTAACTATTGTTAATTGGTACTCTTTCATGTCTGTCTGTAATCCGCGAAATAACTCTACGACATAGACATGCTAGAAAATTAGCACCCGTTTCCTACAGCCGCTTTGGTTTACAATGCCACTGTATGCCTCTTTTCACGTGAAATGAAGTCAATGGTAACTAATACGTAATGACAGGATATTAGTTAATCACCTGCCATTTGTATTTTTACTATAAAAAGTTACACAACATTTATTAATGCTTCCTACTTGTCTAATAACGGGATATTGTTTTATTCTCCGACTAGCTCAGGCTCAGTCTTCGAGTGGTGAGAAGGGGTAAAGACTCACATATGTTACGAATAAACATATACATACACGGGGTTTCTGGGGGTCGTCCCCCGGGAAAGTTTGAATCTCAAGGCACAAAATGATGCAATTTAGATGTTTCCAAACAGAAATATTGAGTATAAGGCAGATATTTAGTTAAGTGGCATTATCTTGTATAAATAATAATTACACATACCGAAAAATGTTGTTTGGGGAAGGTTCAAAACAGATCCTTTTTCCCCACAAATTAGTTGGTGGGGCCTGCTGCCCCGACGTCTCCGGCGCCACTGGACTTGCTAAATACGCTAACGTCGTATTCTGCTGACTGCTCGAACATTTAAACGATTTAATTTATAGTCATTTCGAGATTTCCTATGTTGATTGTCCAGGATACCAAAATGGTAAATTCTAGTATCCCATAGAGTATATGAGTATAGAGATTCTCTTTTAACCTTGAGAGTATATATATTCACGTCAGACAGAATTTTAGTATGCTACTTTCAAAACATACTTCATGTCTTTTCAAATGTCGACATAAATTATAAAATATACTTCAAAACAGTTTTATAAATTATTTCTGAAAACTTTTGGAGTGGCTATAAAATAAAACGTAGAACATAGCGAAGTGAACGTACACAAATGTGATCCAACGTGAAAAATTGGCTAAGCTCCCATAGCAATACGGGGGTTTTCCCAATGTTAAGTATGTATCATTGTAAAATCTAAAAAATCGAACTCTATCGGCAATGGCATCGCTACAAAGTTATGCACCTAAATACATATTGTTTTTAAAATTACTGTATGCCAGTGTCTGTGAAGAATGTAGGAGTAAATCAGACATTCTGTTGTCTCTCTCCCATCATTATATTGTTGCTCAATATCCACTTTATTTGTCTATCGTCCTTTTGCGGATATAAAAAATAACTAACCGGAACTGGATAAGAGCAAGACGGGTCTGCTCAGTCACGCGACAGATTATTGGCGATCGACAGCTCATTTGTAAAAGCCTCCTTACGGTTCAGGATTTCAAGACAGCAGGCAATTCAAATTAAGCCTTAAATAATTTTTACGCTTGATAAATAGTTTATAAAATGCGACTGCATTGATATTTGTAAACTTGAGTGTATAATAGTTCGGTTTTTTCCCCTTCGACATTTTGAACATTATGGAAAGAGTTTCACTTCGTTGTAGTTTATAGATTTGTGTAGTGTTAGCAGTACAGCCATGAGTTCATCGAAAAACAACTGTTGAGACTTACTCGCGAGAACTTTGCTCGTGTTACTGCTAGCAGACCTCAAGTCAAGTTTTTTCCTGTCCATTTATACATACAGGCTGTTCGAAAAAAAAAGCGTGCCTTATTGCAGGAACAGGTCATACACACCAAAAGAAAGAAACAATGTCTAATAAACCTAGCCCCTAAGTTGCACCCTTTAAGAGATATGTAAACTTTCTGAAAATTACAATAAGAGGGTCCATTGTGGTTTCCCTCCCTTCATTTATATTAACATACCTAGCTGAAATAAACTGTTCTTTTCGTGAAATGTCTCGTGTCTCATCAGCTACTACATTAATTCATGAAACTATAGCTGCTTGTATAAATTCTCCACACAACACAAGAATGGTTTCATTTTGTATAAGCAGAGGTGTGAACTAACCTCTAGTTCCTCCTGATTCTTTAAATGATTCCTCAAAACTCAACCTCTATTTATAGCCCGAAAAGCCAAAAGTGCTTTATAGATTTCCTCATCGATTTGTGTAATCCAATCAATACTTAAGGTCACAAGATTAGCAAGGTTCCTGCAGTATCATTTCCTGCCAAATATAGAGAACCGTGTTTCTACAATTGGCCTTAATGTATAGCGAATCTCAATAGCTATAACTTTCCTACGAGAACTAAGAAGAAGAATAACTAAGGTTAGGTAGGGTTAGGTTAGGTAGAGTTGAGGTTAGGTAGATTTGAGGTTAAGTATGGTTAAGGTTAGGTAGGGTTATGTAGGCTAAGGTTACTTTAAGTTAGGTTGGATTAAGTTATGTAGGAATATGTAGGGTTAGGTTGGATTAAATCATGTAGGGCTACGTTGAGGTTATGTAGGTTAAGGTTATGTTGGGTAATTTTAGGTCGGATTAGCTGAGATTTGGTTAGGTCAGACTAGCTTAGATTGGGCTAGGATGGATTAGCTTAGGTTGGGTTAAGTTAGGTAAGGTTAGGATTGGTTGGGTTATGTCAGGTTGGGTTAGATCAGGTTGATTCAGGTTTGGTTAGGTTAGTTTGATTAAGGTTGGGGTAGGTTAGGCCGGGTTTAGTAAGGGTAGGTTAAGTTTAGGATAGTTCGGGTTAAATAAGATTGGGTTAGGTTAGTTCAGGTTGGGTAAGGTCGTGTTAGGTAAGGTCGAGTTAGGCTAGAATGGGTAAGGTTACCTTTGTTAATTAGGAATACCTTATTTGAATGTCATTTCAATGCATGCTGAAGCAACTGCAATAAAGTGCAACCTAGTGAAAAGAAAGTGCGACATAGTGCAAGAAAATGCGACATAGTGCTAGAAAGTGCAACATACTGCAAGAAAGTGCAACATAGTAAAAGAAAGAGCAACATATTACAAGAAAGTGCAACATTGGGCAAGAAAGTGCAACATAGTAAAAGAAATTGCAAAAAATTCAACAAAGTGAGAAAAGTGCAGGCAAGTGCAACATAGTGCAAGAAAGTGAAAAAATGAAACATAAAGCATGAAAGTGCAACATAGTTCAAGAAAGTGCAACATAATGCAAGAAAGTGCAACATAGTGCAAGAAAGTGCAACATAGTGCAATGCAGTGCAAGAAAATGTAACATAGTTCAAGAAAGTGCTATATAGTTTAAAAAATGCAACATATATGAACAAGTGCAACATAGTGCATGAAAGTGCAACTTAGTGCAAGAAAGTGTAACTTAGTGCAAGAAAGTGTAACTTAGTGCAACAAAGTGCAACTTAGTGCAAGAAAGTGCAACTTAGTGCACGAAAGTGCAACTTAGTGCATCTAAGTGCAACTAAGTGCACGAAAGAGCAACTTAGTGCAACAAATTGCAATAAAGTTAAGGGTAAGTTGGTGTTAGGTTAGGTCGGTTTAGTTTAGGTTAGGTTTGGCCGGGTGAGGATAGGTTAGGTCGGGTTAGGTTAAGTCGGGTTAGGTTAGGTCGGGTTAGGTAAGGTCGGGTTAGGTTAGGTTAGGTTGGGTTAGGTTAAGTTATTTCGGGTCGGGTTAGGTTAGGCCGAGTTAGGTTAGGTCAGGTTAGGTTAGGTCGTGTTAGGTTAGGTCATGTTAGGTTAGATTGTGTAAGGTTACGTTAGTTCGGGTTTGGTTAGGTCGGGTTAGGAAATGTGGGGTTTGGTTAGGTCGGGATAGTTTAGGTCGGGTTATGTTAGGTTAGGTCGGGTTAGGTTAGTTCGTGTTAGGTTAGGTCGGGTTAGGTTAGGTCGTGTTCGGTTAGGTCGTGTTAGGTTAAGTCAGGTTAGGTTAGGTCGGGTAAGGTTAGGTTAGGTCAGGTTTGGTTAGGACGGGTAAGGTTAGGTCGGGTTAGCTTAGGACAGGTAAGGTTAGGTCAGGTTACTTGAGGTCGGGTAAGGTTAGGTCGGGTTAAGATAGCTAGGATTAGGTTAGGTTATGTTAAATTAGGTTATGTTAGGTTGGGTTAGGTAAGGTCGGGTTAGGTAAGGTCGAGTTAGGTTGGATCGGGTTAGGTTAGGTTAGGTCGGTTTAGTTTAGTTCGGGTTAGGTTAGGTCGAGTTAGGTTAGTTCGAGTTAGGTTAGGTCGGGTTAGGTCGGGTTATGTTAGGTCGGGTGAGGCTAGCTTATGTTAATTAGGGATATTTTAAAATTTTATTAGTCAGTTTAATGCTTGCTAAAGAAACACAGTGCAAGTGCAACATAGTGCAAAACTGTTCAACTTAATGCAATAAATTGCGTAATTGTGGAAGAAAGTGCAAAAATGAATCAATTTAGAGCAATAAAGTTCAAGATAATGCAACATAGTGCAATAAAATACAATATAGTGCCATTTATTGCAAGAAAATATAACATAGTGCATGAAAGTGCTATATAGTTTAAGAAAATGCAACATAGTTGAACAATTGCAACATAGAGCAAGAAAGTGCAACATAGTACAAGAAAGTGCAACTTATTGCAACAAAGAACAATAATTTTAAGGTTAAGTAGGCGGTAGGATAGGTCGGGTTAGTTTAGGTCAGATTTGGTCGGGTTAGGTTAGGTCGGATTAAGTTAGGTCGGGTAAGGTTAGGTTAGGTCGGGTTAGGTTAGGTCGAGTTAGGTTAGGTCGGGTTAGGTTAGGTCGTGTTAGGTTAGGTCAGCTTAGGTTAGGTTGGGTTAAGTTAGGTTAGGTTAGGTTGGGTTAGTTTAGTTCAGGTTTGGTTAGGTGTGGTTAGGATAGGTGGGTTTAGATTATGTCGGGTTAGTTTAGGTCAGGTTATATTAGGTTAGGACGGGTTAGAATAGTTCGGGTTAGATTAGGTTACGTTAAGTTAGGTTATGTTAAGTTGGGTTTGGTTAGGTTCGGTTAGGTTAGGTAGGATTAGGTTATGTCGGGTTAGGCTAGGTAGGGATAGGTTAGGTCGGGTTATGTTAGGTCGGTTAAGGTTAGGTAAGGGCGGGTTAGGTAGTTTCAGGTTATGTCGGGTTAGGTTAACTCGTGTTAGGACTGGTCAGGTTAGGTTATGTTAGGTCGGGTTAGGTTAGGTCGGGTTAGGTTAGGTCGGGTAAGGTTAAGTCGGGTTAGGTTAGGTCGGGTTAGGTTAGGTTGGGTTATGTTAGGTCGGGTTAGGTTAGGTCGGGTTAGGTTAGGTCAGGTTAGGTTTGATCGTGATAATTTAGGTTAGGATCTGGTTAGGTTAGGTCGGCTTATGTTATGTTAGGTGGTGTTATGTTAGGTTAGGTGGTGTTATGTTAGGTTAGGTGGTGTTATGTTAGGTTAGGTCGGGTTAGGTTAAATCGGGTTAGGTTAGGTCGGGTTAGAATATGTCGGGTTAGGTTAGGTCGGGTTAGGTTAGGTCATGATGGGTTAGGTCGGGATAGGTTAGATCGGGATAGGTTAGATCGGGTTAAGTTAGGTTAGGTCAGGTTTAGGTTAGGCCAGGTTAGTTTAGGTCGGGTTAGGTTAGGTAGGTTAAGCTTAGGTCCTGTTAGGTTATGTTGAAATTGTTTAGGTCGTGTTATGTTCGGTTAGGTAGGTTTAGGTTAGGTAGGGTTAGGTTAGGACGAGTTAGGTTAGGTCAGTTTATGTTAGGTCGAGTTATGTTAGGTCGAGTTAGGTTAGGTCGGGATAGGTAAGGACGGGTTAGGTTAGGTCGGGTTATGTTAGGTCGGGTTAGATTATGTTATGTTCGGGCGGGTAAGGTTAGGTCGGGTTAGGTTAGTTCGGATTTAGTTAAGGTAGTAGGTATTAGGTTAGGTATGTTTAGGTTAGGTCGAGTTTGTTAGGTCGGGTAGGTTAGGTCGGGTTATTTTATGTCGGGATAGGCTAGCTTATGTTAGTTAGGGATAATTTTTTATATTTTAGTAGTCAGTTTAATGCATGCTAAAGTAACTCAGTGCAAGTGCAACTTAGTGCAAAACTGTGTAACTTAATGCAATAAATTGCAACATAGTGCAGGGAAATGAAACATAGCACAAGAAAGTGCAATTTAGTTTAAGAAAATGCAACATATTTAAACAGGAACAACATAGGGCCAAAAAATTCAACTAAGTGCAAGAAAGTTTAACTTAGTGCAAGAAAGTGCAACTTATTGCAAGTAATTGTAACTTTGTGCAAATAAGTACAACTTAGTGCAATAAAGTGCAATTTAGTGCAACAAAGTGCAACTTAGAGCACGAAAGTGAAACATAGTGCAACAAAGTGCACGAAAGTGCAACTAGTGCAAACTAAGTGCAATAAAGTTATGGTTTGGTCGGGTTGGGTTAGGTAGGGTTAGTTTCGGTCAGGTTTGGAGGTGTTAGGATAGATTAGGTCGGGTTAGGTTAAGTCGGGTTAGGTTAGGTTAGGTCGGGTCGGGTTAGGTTAGACCGAGTAAGGTTAGGTCGGGTTAGGTTAGGTCGTGTTAGGTTAGGTCATGTTAGGTTAGGTTGTGTAAGGTTAGTTTAGTTCGGGTTTGGTTAGGTCGGGTTAATTTAGGTCGTGTTAGGTTAAGTCGTGTTAGGTTAGGTCATGTTAGTTTAGGTCGGGTAAGGTTATGTTATGTCGGGTTTGGTTAGGACGGGTTAGGTAAGGTCGGGTTGGGTTAGGACAGGTTAGGTTAGGTCAGTTTATGTGAGGTCGGGTTAGGATAGGTCGGGTTAAGATAGGTAGGATTAGGTTAGGTTATGTTAGATCGAGTTAGGTTAGGTCGGGTTAGGTAAGGTCGGGTTAGATTAGTTCAGGTTAGGTTAGGTCGGGTTATTTTAGGTTATGTTAGGTTGGGTTAGGGTCGTTCGGGTTAGGTTTTGGTTATGTCGGGTTAGGTTAGGTCGGTTTAGGTTAGGTCTTGTGAGGTTAGGTTAGGTCGGTTTAGTTTAGGTCGGGTTAGGTTTGGTCAGATTAGGTTAGGTCGGGTTAGGTTACCTCGGGTTATGTTAGCGCGGGTTAGGATACATCAGGTTAGGTTAGGTCGGGTTAGGTTAGATCGTGTTAGGATTGGTCAGGTTATGTTATGTTAGGTCGGGTTATATTAGGTCATGTTAGATAAGATAGAGTAAGTTTAGGTCGGGTTAGGCTAGCTTACGTAAATTAGGGATATTTTAAAATTTAATTAGTCAGTTTAATGCATGCTAAAGGAAGTCAGTGCAAGTGCAACTTAGTGCAGAACAGTGAAACTTAATGCAATATATTACAACAAAGTGGAACATACTGCATCGTAGTACAATACAGTGCAAGAAAATGCAACATAGTGCAAGAAAGTGCAACATAGTGCAAGAAAATGCAACATAGTGCAAGAAAGTGCTATATAGTTTAATAAAATGCAATATAGTTGAACATGTGCAACATAGTGCAAGAAAATGCAACATAATGCATG
This sequence comes from Medauroidea extradentata, assembly GCA_003012365.1. Classification (NCBI taxonomy): domain Eukaryota; kingdom Metazoa; phylum Arthropoda; class Insecta; order Phasmatodea; family Phasmatidae; genus Medauroidea; species Medauroidea extradentata. The sequence continues at coordinate 36,886 of PNEQ01112350.1, forward strand.
AAAGTGCAACTTAGTGCAAGAAAGTGTAACTTAGTGCAAGAAAGTGCAACTTAGTGCACGAAAGTGAAACTTAGTGCAACTAAGTGCACGAAAGTGCAACTTAATGCAACAAAGTGCAATAAAGTTAAGGGTAAGTTGGTGTTAGGTTAGGTCGGGTTAGTTTAGGTTAGGTTTCGCCGGGTTAGGATAGGTTAGGTCGGGATAGGTTAGGTCAGGTCGGGTTAGGTTAGGCCGAGTAAGGTTAGGTCGGGTTAGGTTAGGTCGTGTTAAGTTAGGTCATGTTAGGTTAGGTTGTGTAAGGTTAGTTTAGTTCGGGTTTGTTTAGGTCGGGTTAGGATATGTGGGGTTAGGTTAGGTCGGGTTAGTTTAGGTCGGCTTATGTTAGGTTAGGTCGGGTTAGGTTAGTTCGGGTTTGGTTAGGTCGGGTTAGTTTAGGTCGTGTTGGTTAGGTCGTGTTAGGTTAAGTCAGGTTAGTTTAGGTCGGATAAGGTTATGTTATGTCGGGTTTGGTTAGGACGGGTTAGGTTAGGTCGGGTTGGGTTAGGACAGGTTAGGTTAGGTCAGGTCAGGTTATGTGAGGTCGGGTTAGGTTAGGTCGGGTTAAGATAGGTAGGATTAGGTTAGGTTATGTTAATTTAGGTTATGTTAGGTTGGGTTAGGTTAGGTCGTGTTAGGTAAGGTCGAGTTAGGTTAGGTCGAGTTAGGTAAGGTCGAGTTAGGTTAGATCGGGTTAGGTTAGTTCAGATTAGGTTAGGTCTGGTTATTTTAGGTTATGTTAGGTTGGGTTAGGGTCGTTCGGGTTAGGTTTTGGTTATGTCGGTTTAGGTTAGGTCGGTTTAGGTTAGGTCTTGTTAGGTTAGGTTAGGTCGGTTTAGTTTAGTTCGGGTTAGGTTAGGTCGAGTTAGGTTAGTTCGAGTTAGGTTAGGTCGGGTTAGGTCGGGTTATGTTAGGTCGGGTTAGGCTAGCTTATGTTAATTAGGGATATTTTAAATTTTTATTAGTCAGTTTAATGCATGCTAAAGAAACTCAGTGCAAATGCAACATAGTGCAAAACTGTAAAACTTAATGCAATAAATTGCATCATTGTGCAATAATTTGCAAAAATTAAGCAATAATTTGCAATATAGTGCAAGATAATGCAACATAGTGCAAGAAAGTGCAATATAGTGCCATATATTGCAAGAAAATTCAACATAGAGAAAGAAAGTGCATCATAGTTTAAGAAAATGCAACATAGTTGAACAAGTGCAACATAGTGCAAGAAAGTGTAACTTAGTGCAACAAATAGCAATAAATTTAAGGTTAAGTTGGTGTTAGGAAATGTCGGGTTAGTAAAGGTTATATTTGATCGGGTTAGGTTAGGTCGGGTTAAGTTAGGTCGGGTTAGGTTAGGTCGGGTTAGGTTAGGTCGAGTTAGGTTATGTCGGATTAGGTTAGGTCGTGTTAGGTTAGGTCAGGTTAGGTTAGAGGTTAGTTTAGGTTGGGTTAGTTTAGGTTAGTTCGGTTTTGGTTTGGTCAGGTTAGGATAGGTGGGTTTAGGTTATGTCGGGTTGGTTTAGGTCGGGTTACGTTAGGTTAGGTCTGGTTACATTAGTTCGGGTTAGGTTAGGTTATGTTACGTTAGGTTATGTTAAGTTGGGTTTGGTTAGGTCGGGTTAGGTTACGTCGGATTATGTTAAGTCGGGTTAGGTTAGGTCGGGTTATGGTAGGTCGGGTTAGGTTATGTCGGGTTAAGTTAGGATGGATTAGGTTAGTTCGGGTTAGCTTGGGTTAGGTCGGTTTAGGTTAAGTTTGTGTTAGGTCAGGTCGGGTTAGGTTAGGTCGGGTTTGGTTACGTCGGGTTAGATTAGGTCGAATTTGGTTATGTCGGGATAGGTTAGGTCAGGTTATGTTAGGTCGGTTAAGGTTAGGTTAGGTCGGGTAGGTTAGGTCGGGTTAGATTATGTCGGGTTAGGTTAACTCGTGTTAGGTTACTTGGGGTTAGGTTAGGTTGTGTTAAGTTAGTCCGGGTTAAGTTAGGGCGGGTTAGGTTAGGTCGGGTTAGGTTTTGTCGGGTAAGGTTAGGTCAGGTTAGATTAGCTCGTGTTAGGTTACTTCGGGTTAGGTTAGGTTTGTGTTAGGTTATTCCGGGTTAAGTTAGGGCGGGTTAGGTTAGGGTATATTTGGTTATGTTACGTCGGGTTAGGTGTTTTCGTGTTAGGTTAGGTCGGGTTAGTTTACATCTGGTTAGGTTTGGTCGTGTTATGTTAGGTCGGTTTAAGTTAGGTTTGGTTAGTTTTGGTTTTGTTAGGTTAGATTAGGTTTGGTCGGGTTATGAAGGTCGGTTTAGGGTAATTAAGGGTTAGGTTTAGTAAAGTTTATGTTAAGTAAGATTGGGTTAGGTTAGGTCGTGATAGGTTACGTTAGGTCGAGATAAGTTAGTTTAGGTTGTGTCAGGTCGGGTTAGTCTAGCTTATGTTAATTAGGGACATTTACTTTTTATTAATCAATTTAATGCATGCTGAGGGAACTTAGTGCGATAAAGTGTCATAAAGTGCAACATAATGCAAGAGAGTGCAACTTTTTGCAAGAGAGTGCGACATAGTGCAAGAAACTGCATTATAAATTAGTGCACAATATGTTTAGGTTATCGTAGAATGGTTTGGGTTACGTTAAGTTGCATGAAGTTAGGTCGGGTTAGGTTAAGTAATGTCGGGAGAGGTTAGGTCGGGTTGAGCAAAGTCGGGTTAGGTTAGGTCGGGTTAGGTTTGGTTGAGTCTGTATCGGTTAGGTTAAGCTTATGTTACTTTGGGATTGGTTTGTTTTTGGTACAATAAATTTAGTGCAGTTTAATGCAAGAAAGTGTAACCTTAATTAGCGCACAATATGTTTAGGTAGTGGTAGAATAGGTTTGATTAGGTTTTTTAGGTTAGGTTGCTTTAAGTGAGGTTATGTTAAGTTAGGTTGGGGTAGGGAAGGTAGGGATAGGGGGGGTTGTGTTAGGTTTAGTATCATTAGGTTATGTAGGGTTACGTTAGTTTTTGTTGGGTTAGGCCTGATTCACAATGCGCAGTCAGGGCAGCAGTCGACTGCTGGCAGTTGGTAGTCGGCATTCGAATACAATTCACAATGAGCAGTCCAGCAGTCATTATTATTTTTTTGCATTATTTTTTAAAAACTGCTATTTAATAATCAGCCATGTTTTGAACAAATTGTTTTTAAATTTGTAAAATTGCATAGTTTGCTTTTGGAACCATATAAAATCTCTTAAAACAATAGTTGTTTACATTACGTGATTACGAGAGTAACGCCTGATTGGTTGGAATTTTTCCGCAGTCAGCAGTCCAGCAGTCAGAGATAAAGTTCGCCATCTCCGACTGCTGAACTGCGGACTGACGACATCTGACTGCCGACTGCGCATTGCGAATCGGGCCTTAGGTTGGGTAATGTTAAGTAGTGTTGGAGTAGTTTGGTTTAGGTTTTGCCGGATTAGGTTATGTTAGGTACAGTTAGGTTGGGGTAGGTTAAGTTAGTTTAGATCACGGTCATAGAAGAACAGGTCTGGACACTCGCCTATCTAACCATGTATTTTGCTTGACACCCTTGTTGTTTGGCTGTAGTTCGTCAAGTTACCGAGAATATTGTGTTTTATTGGCGCTTCTGTTAGAGCAGTCGGGCTCAAACTTCGCCCACTTTTTTCCATTGTTAAATTTATAAAGTAAATAAAGATTGCTGGAGCCTTTTCTTAAATTTGTAAGCGAAGAAAGTATTTCATAAATTGATAAAAAATACGTTTTAATAAATTGTTTATCTTAGCGCAAAGGAAGTGGGCGGAGTTTAGTCCGACCGCCCTAACTGAAGCGCCAACTAAACACAATATTCTCGGTAACTTGGTGAACTACAGCCAAACAACAAGGGGGTCAAATATCCAGGCGAGTGTCCAGACCTTTTCTTCTACGGCCGTGGTTTAGATTGGGTTTGGTTGGGTAGGGTTAGGTTAAGTAGGCTTTAGTTATGTATGGCGTGATCATTGAACAATTCCTGAAATGGGTTCGTAATACAAACAGAACAGTTTTTTGGATATACGACATAGCGGGCGAATATCATCGTATTGCATATATGACTACATTCCTTTCAGGAATTGTCTGTACGTTTCATTTTATGTATGTTGGCTACAGCTTACTGGCTTGTAGTCCTAATTTTTGTTTGTTTTAATAGTGGGGTTTTCTGCAATACCACAACATTTGTCTGCAATGGCGTAGCCTTTGTCCGAAAAACTGTTCTGTTTTTAGATAGTTTTGGTAGGATAAAGTTGGTGAAAGCTAGTGCACGCTGGTGCAACACAGTGCAGGGAAGTACAATTTATTACAATAAAGTGTATTTCAGTGCTGGCCAGTACAGATCAGTGCAGGTTAGACTGAAGATGGGGTAAGTGATGTAAGAGGAGGAATGGATACAGTAACGAACAACGTTTGGTAACATACGGGTTAGGTTATATATGGGTTGTTAGGTAGGTAGGGTTATGTTAAGTAGGGTAAGTTAATTAGGGTTAGGTTAGATATAAAGCTAGTTTACATTAGGGTTGGATTTGATTAGGAAGAGTTTTGCTTAGGTTATGGTATGTTTGTGTCAGGTTAGGTAGGGTTGTATTAGGTTAGACTGTCTTAGTTACATTTGGTAACATTGGTCATCTGGCAGTGTATCTTTGGCAATTTAAACATTATCTTTAATTTTTTATGATTGATTATTAATTTTTTATTTTTTGTAAATTAACAGACAATTGAAGTCTTGTATTAAAACTATTTGAACCTAATAGTAACTTTTGAAAATGTCTTCACTCAACACAAATACAAATAATTTTGAGTAGACAGTGTTACCCTATAATGTCAAAGTAACCCCGGTTACTGGTTTAAGAGGACTCAGTATCTGCCCTTCAAAAGAGTTGCAGTTGGTTACAGTTTTTTTGTGATAATTTGTATATCCACGAAAAGAACAAAAAATCCAAACTACGTCGCTTTAGTTTAAAAAATTTGGTACGTTTGTTAGAAACATCAATTTCGGGCCACCAAACGGCAAAAAAAAAAGGCTTTTCTCGACTGCAGTATGATATGGAAACATAACAGGATTCTAGTCAGTAAGCGAGAGATTTTAGTCAGCCAGTAACGTCGAGGTCTCCAGTGTTCGTGAGGGGTGACATGAGATGAGTTGAGTATGGCGCAGCGCCGTGATGATAGGGAAGACCGGGGGGGGGGGGGATATATCCTCGAGAGGACCCGCTGACCAACGGCGTCGTCCGGCACGGTTCCCGCCGGAAATCGAACCCGGATAACCTTGGTGGGAGGCAAATTATCTGACCATTCGGCCACCGCGGCCCCAACCGGATTCGTAAAACACATGTATAGTAACGAGCGTTAGACTTTGAACTATGCTGCCCACAAATAAAGTAATGTGGTCACCGCTTAAATTCGGTCAACATGTGGGCGGGCATAGTCAATGATACCTTAGTAGGACCGTACATGTTACCAGCACGTCTTGATGGCTACGTGTACCTACGGTTCTTGCAATACACTCTGCCCGAGTTGCTTGAGGACGTACCGCTGCTGATATGTGACCGCATGTGGCTACAACACGATGGGGCACCACCTCACAATGCTCGTGCTGTTCGTGAGTACCTCAACCAAGTATTTCCAGGACGCTGGATAGGCAGGGGAGGACCCGTCACGTGGATTCCTCGCTCCCCTGATGTATCACCCCTGGATTTCTTCCTGTGGGGACACATGAAGAGCCTTGTCTACGAGACGCCAGTGGACACAGCTGAGGAGTTCGTCGCACGCATCGTTGCAGCAGGCGAAGTGATACGGACGAATGTCAACCTGTTCCAGCGTGTGCGACTGTCCTTGTTGCATCGTTGCAATGCATGTATTACTGAAGGTGGTCGAACATTCGAGCGCTTGTTGTGATATTCATCTAAACATGTATCACTTATGCGGCTGTGAACGTTTTAATTACAGTAAAGTATTTGCTACACTTGTTTTCAGTACCGTATCATTCGGTGTATTGTGTGTTGCCTAAGTGTCAGCCCACTAAATATACGTACTGTATTTTGGTCATTTTCCCGGACATGCTTCACTTTACAGTGTAACAACAAGACGGCCTTTTTTGTTCATCGGGGTCCCTTGATACAAATTATAGCATTTCATGTCCATAAAATTTGATGGCACCGACATCTAAGCCAGAAAGGGGGTGACCACCCCCATTATTTTGATGACGGTGTAAGTTATTCGAAACACATTTTTCACGGACTGTCGAGAAGTGTTAGCAGAACTCAGTATCCGGTGAATTATGATTTAATGTTATGTTGTTTACGATTTTGTACCAATAAACTAGTTTGAAATTCGTTTTTCGAAGGCGTATTGCTCCCTTACGAAGTGTGCTAAGCGAAAAGTCGTCTTAAGTAACTGTACTTCATTTTCGATAAGGAATCACCACACGAAGTTTGTAACATACTGTTACAAGTTTGGAGAACACAAACTTTATATGTGGGCAATTCCCATGAGTTCTTTGGGATAGAGGTCTTAAATTACAAATAAAAGAGTTAAATTAAGTACTGGATTTAATAGCTCACAAAGCTACGAAATACACAAAACAGTAATCAACTAGAACTCTCACAACACAATTAGTTATGCACACAATTACTCCTGTGTCA
>PNEQ01112351.1:0-43556 GCA_003012365.1 Medauroidea extradentata
GATACAAAACAATAGGTGTGTAATGCTATGCATTTTTGGCAGTGTATCAAATGTGATACATACATTTTTTCATACTTTTGTTGTAAATAAAATTTTTTCAACATTTTTTCTGTGTTATTTAACATGAATAGTGTACATTACCACTTTTTAAATAATTTTTTCCTTGCATCATTTCTTGTGCCAAATTAAGGGTTAAACAGCCGATATCATCACTTAATAACTTACCTAAGAGCTTTAGTGTGGGCTTTGTAAACGAAAGTAATAATAAATTACAAAGCACGAAGTCATATTTAGGTCATGTCTATAGTTTTACCCAGTTTTTATGACAGTAACATCGTTCCGTGCTTTTTCTTACAACACAACCGAGGCAGCCCTTGTTCTCCAGAATAAAATAGTCAGAAGTTAAACTGACCCCCTCTCTTCCTTGCACGAACACTCTTCATCGCCAATAAGCAATACAAAATTAAATTATACGAACATAATAAAAATGATGTCAATTTTACTAACAGTACAGTGGAAATTTAAACCAAAATTTAACGTCACTTTAATCCAATCAATTTTTCTATTACAGGATATCTAATTGCTAAAATTTAGAGCTGCATTTACGTAAAAAAATTACTGATTACAACGGACTTGTGAAATTTCATGGAAAGAAGAGTTTTGTAAATATAGACAAGTAAACTTGAAGCAGTTTTTTCGGCAACGGGAAAAGGAAACTCTAATCACATTACTTTCTTTGAACTAAATCAGTTGCTTAGTGGCTTGCGTTAAGGAAGGATTTAACGCCTAACAATCGCGGCTAACAAATCGCATAATATCACGAGAGTGTTATGAGTGTTGAAACAGTGTGCTAAGACGTACCAGACAAATAAAATTATCCTAAAATATGATTATACTACCTCATCACCGTCTTTTGCGGCAACAGAACTCTGAAACTCTTCAACACAGCAGCAGCACTGAATTTTGCTATTGCTTCTCGCTTTCCGAACAATTTTCATATGCACGTTATGCTAACTGCTAAGAACAAATGATAAATTATTGAGCCAATCTGGAAACATTTAAACATACACACACGACCTACCACCTAATGCACATAAAGTGCAACCTAAGGGCGTTTGGTTTATTTCAATTACAAGATAAGCACATTTTGCAACACACATGAAAGTACAAAATAATTGCAGGACTCTAACGATTAAATGGACGTGGTTCTACGGGCTGTGTGATGTTTAACAGAAAGACATAAAGTATATAAATAAAATTAATTACCCTATGAGCAGGATATACGAGGGTCAGGGCATCACTTATCTAGTGCAGATTTCATGAGTGAGAATCTGAAGGCAATCTGCGTACCACGAAGGATGATATGAAATGACGCCCTAAAATGAAGAAACGCAGGAATGGGAGGCTCAGGGGAAACGGGAGATCCCCGAGAAAACCCACCGGCCAGCGGCATCGTCCGGTACGATTCCCACATGTGAAAATCCGAGGACCAACACAGCCGGGGATCTAATCCGGATCGCTTCAGTGGAAGCCGAGTTTTCTGATCGACGAGTCGTCACAGCCCCAAAAGTGTAGCCTATGTGTGGTAAGTCAGTGGTTTCGTCACTTTTGCGAAAATAAAAGTATATACAGGTAGTTCATCAGCATTATGTGGCATAGTATTAGAAGCACGTAAAATAACTGTAACAGACCAGTATGATCCTTGGCCTAGACGCTGAATGTACACAACCACGAAACTCCTTGGCCTGGCTTGTATGCAACATGCAGGTCACCTGAGATAGCGGACAGCGTGCAGTAGGCGGTGCTCATTACAGTTCCTACAATACGACATTGGTGAGTTACGAAAGGAAACTAACCGTAGGCATTTAACATGGATGGATCCAGGTGTCGTTAAAGTACCAGTTCCCCCCAATCATGACAGCGGTATTGCTTGACGGGAAGGTCATATTGTCGCCACTGATGTGGGCTCCACCTGTGGCAAGACATCAGCACTACCTCATGTGTCCTAAGCCCACCACGTGTCTAGCAGTCATCTGTGTGTTACCGGAAGTTATGAGCTCACAACAATTCTTGCGCCATAGGATGTGGACAACATGTAACATTATCAATCGCGAAACCATTTCGTTGTTGTGATCCCCAATCGTGTTGTTACCTAACGGCACAAATACGGATAAACACACGTGGCTATCCTGCCATCAAGAAGTAGCTGGATAAGCTGAGTTCCAAATACAAGACTTTACGTCGTTTCAAGATTTCATGTTCATTATTTGTGCAGTCTGTGACCTTCTTGGCTGTGTTTCCTCATTACTGGGAGCGTGTATCTGAGACAGAGGTATCTCTCATTGGACTCCGCCAACCAGAGCAAAGGTAGTGAGTTACCACATGTATGTGATTCACGTGATATAATATAACATCCAATCACTGACCATGAAGCAGAGCTGCAAATTTGCACATACGGCACTCTCTGAAACAAGTAGGCGCAAAAAAATATCAGGTGTACATAACAATCTTTGTGAAGAAAACCGAAACTTACTTATTTTTCTTTTAAATGCTATGTAAATATATGCTTCCCCATTGCATCTTACGAGACAGACACGAAAACTAATTTGTAGCACATTAGTCGAAACTGTCTCCGACAATGACAGATCAGTGCTTCAACATTGCCAAGCATCCATCGCTCTGGATCTTCGGTCATTTTTTGCCTGGTCACACGCTCGTTTTGCCATTGGTCAAGCGGAATCATTCTGAGGCAATATCTGCGAAGACCGTATCGGATTTCGTGACCAGGTTCACCTCACCGCCCTTCACAGAATTTATCTATAAACACCTCTATTGTTTTCACACTTCAATTTTTTTTTAGATAAAATATCTGTACTATTCAGCAGACAAGCATCACGCTAGACTGTCTTATCAAAAATTCCGCGTTTTTAACTGAGCACTTGTTCACGCGCCGTTATTAATGTATCTTTCTTTTGTCCACGTTTGACTGTGGTAGTCGCTGTCGCTAGAAGATAGTTATAATATTTAAAAATCCTGATTATTTAAAGGATATGGAAAGGTACGTTGTCGAGCGGAACACTGGAATATTCAATCGTCAATAAAATCGAAACTACTCATCGAAATTATATGAGATTATTTTTCCGAGTAGATTTTTTAGCAGCGGACGTTTATTTATATAGCATTATACGGTAGTATGCTTTCCTTTCTAGTAAAAAATTAAAAACGGTTTTTAGACAAAAAAAGGCTTGAAACAACAAAATCTCAAAATGGGAAACTGTTATTTTTATAATTTGTAATATAAAATATCTTGACCTCTATAACAACCGAATTTCAAAAGTACTCAAGCTTCGATTTGAAAATAATTTTAATATCCGTTAACCCCTCGTGCAGAGATTTTCGGATAGTGGAATTATTTTCAAGTCAAAATGCGAATATTTTTGAAACTCTGATGTTATAGAGGCCTAGATAATATCATATTAGAAGTTATAAAAATGAAATTTTTCAATTTTTGTATATTTTGTGGTTCCAAGTCCTTATTTTCCTAAAAACTGTTTTTAATTTTTTTACTCGAACGTAAAGCATACTACCCCGTATTTCTGTACAAAATAACGTCAGCTGATAAAATATTTACTCGACAAAACAATCCGAATTTTCATGTGCAGTTCAGATTTTATTGACGACTGAGTGTTCCAGTTGTCCGCTTGACATCCTACCTTTCCATTCCCCTTAAACTGAAAAACTTCGCGGGATCGCTGACTTGTAGCCCTGCCTACAATATTACGTGTGTACTACATCAGACATCAACTCATGGATCACTCACTGACACAGTGATACCATATCATTGAGTCTACATTTAGTTGCTTCCATGTCACTGACTCTGCGCCTACCAGTAGGTGTCAGATAAGTCAAGAAGCAACTGCTTACATTGCACTAAAGATTCAGTTGTTTTTGGTCTTAGCACGTGACCAAAAGAAACCGCAAATTTTAATGTCCTTGAAAACACTCTGCAGTGTTTGGTACATTCATAAAATTACGAATTTTTAGTTTTAGTCAATGATTGGATGTTTCAACTATCACTTTTTCACATTTTCTTCGGGTTACACTGGCAAATCACAGACGTATTGTGTCACATATAACATCGTTCTGATAGGTACAGTTAAACAAGGGACGTTTCGATGCTAACAGTAACCATGAAGCAGAGCTGCCAATGTGTACGTAAGAAAATGAAACAGAAGGGTACAAAATACTTTTCGCGTCAAAATCGTGGCTCCAACCATTGGACAAGCAGGTGAGGCACATCTCCATTCAGTGAGAGTGAGCAGTGAGTGGTCAGCGCTTAAGCTACCACAATTTACATCGATATTTTTTATATTTTTTATTTGTACCAGATATTTTTTTTTATTTTAAACATAAAATGTTACTAACTTTGGCTTTTATGAATTTTTTTATCTCTCATACTTTTCGCCTAATAGCTTTTTAAAGTCATATTTTGCATGTTTCCGTTTTAAGGACTACACTAAAACCAACTGATACACCAAACTCAAAAAAATCGTACTGTATAAAGACATTGCAGGCTAAATTTTCATGCTCATAAAAGTAAAGAATACGAATTATTTGTATTTGTATAAAAATATTGAATTTTTACAATTTTTATTTTTAGTTTCAGCATTTTTTTTTAAATACAAATAATTTTTATTCTTTATTTCTATGAGCATGATATTGTAGCCTGCAATATCTTTGTCCACTGTGATTTTTTTTAGTTTGGTGTATCTGTAGGTTTTAGTGTAGTCCTTAAAACGGAAACATGCAAAATATGACTTTAACAAGCTATTACGCGAAAAGTATGAGAGATAAAAAAATTTCATGAAAGCCAAAGTTAGTCACATTTTGTATCTAAAATAAGAAAAAAATATCTGGTACAAATAAAAAATATAAAATTGATGATGAAAATTGCAGTAGCCGCGCCCTTAACATCGAGGTCTTCAGCGCTTGTGAGTGGTGACATGAGGTGAGTACGGAATGGAAGGGCGGCGGAAACGAGAGATCCCCGAAAAAACCCGCCGACAAGCGGCATCGTCCGGCACGATTCCCAGATGCGAAAATCCGGGGACCGACCCCGCCGGGAATCAAACCCGGATCGCCTTGGTGGGAGGCGAATGGTCTTACCATTCTGCCACCGCGGCCCCTCATCTCTATTCAGAAGCTTTGTAGAGTCAAGGTACGAATCCTCCAGTAACACAACATTTGCAATAGCTACATATTCTATTTGGTTGACTCCTGCAGGCTGTCAACGACTAGAACAAAAAAATTTTGTGAAAAGAATTAAGTGCATGGGGAAAGACAATGGTAACACAATTTTTAAATATTTGAGTTTTATGCTAGAACACTCTGATAAAGTCATGCTGTACATTCTGATATAAGAGCTTAGGCAATATGACAACAAACGACAATACAGTACAGTAATGATTATATTGTAAGCCACGCTTTTGTAGTTTTTATTTATTTATTATTGTGTAGTTGCTTTCTTTTCGTTCGTTGTATACTATAGTAACTAAAAATATTAATTTACAAACAATGATGATTTTAATTAAATTTATTTGCCAAATTGTGCCTTATCTTAACATGTGCATAACTCTGCTGGGATACGCTGTTGGTTACCATTGTCTCTTCTCATGCCCTTACATGTTGTACCAACATGTTTCAATATCTTATATTCGCGTGAGCAGGTCTCCTTCATGATCTGTGATTGGATGTTTGTAACTCTCAGCGCCATGCAGTTCTCTCCGCCGGTGTGTGATGTCGCTGTAACCTTGTTCTGAACAGCTCAGTCAAGTGAGCAATGCATATGTACAACGACAGTCTGCCAATAACCATGAAGCACAGCTGCAGATGTGCACGTAAGGCACTGAGACAAGATGGTGCAAAATTCTTTTCACTAAACATAATTCGTGTACACTCTAAGCCTGAAGCAGTTAAAAATGTATCTCTTCGGTGAAATGCCAGTAGTTTCGTTGGAAAAAAATAAAATACTGAAGTTAGATGAAACAGTGCTGATTGTTTCACTGACTTAATGCTACTGATTTAAAAGTAAGTTCCCCTTATTCTCAGTGAATTCCGCCTGCTTATTAACTGATTTTCAGTGAATCCTACAAGTCTATCAGTCAGAAACGGATTGTTAACTCAAGTTTCAGTGATAAATATTTCACTGATTGTAACCTCTGATATGGATTTAGAGTGGTGTCAATACGACGTGAGCGTGGTGTATAAAGCCTAATTTACAACAACGATAACAATGCTAACAACACGTTTTTTCAACAAAGTTATTAGCATTGTGTGAAAACTATTAAAAATTGTTGACATCATATTCTCAACATTGTTGCCAAGATTCTGTTATTAACTTCGTTAATATATATAAAAAACTTTTAACAACATTTGCTATCAAAATTTGCTAGCAACAAATGTTATGCATTTTATAAAAATGTTACTAACTTTGTCACTAACACTGTTGATATCATTATCTTCCCGACCCATTCTAGGGCGGTCTAGAGCAAAGGATGTTTCTTAACAGATGTTACAAGCAATGCTATCAGCAATGCTGTAGGCTTTTTTGTCATTACTATTAACATCCGTTCATCATTCTTACAACTTTGTTAGTAACAGTGGAGTTTTCAGCATTGTCAATAGTGCAGTTGCTATGAACATTTCTATGAAATAGACTGTTACTGTTATTTTATCGGTGTAAACTAGGCTTAATACCACTTCCCTTGAAACACGACATCTCTTCACCACTGGTTACGAGCTCAAGTTTCCACAGCAGTGAGGTCAGCCAACAGCACAACGCAAACACACGCAGTGCGGGGTCCACGCAGCTCGTATGTCCGCAGCTTCATGAGCTACGAGCTTCCAGAGAAGTGCGACGTCACTGCGGAGGCCTTGACATTTAGCGCAGAGCAAAATAAAGAGCGAAGTATCGTTATGAAATAGTGAATACACTGGCGCTGGCGAGGATCAGAGGGGCGAGATATCCCAGTGCGGCGCCACACTTGTTTGGCGTCCGGCCACGAAGCCGAGGGGGTGTTTGGTTCTGTTCCCAGAAGCTGAGTGCAGTCGCATCGCAAGCAAGAGTATCCTCATTAATGCGACTGTGCGTGGGATGTATTATATTTTCCAAGACGTGATACATTGAGTCGCGAGTTTGTCAGGGGCGTCATTTCAGGTTTTTCTAGGGGGGGGGGGGGATGCAAGATTTTTTCCGGCGACAGTAACCTTGTTGTATCTTTTTTTGTTAATTAAGCATGTATAAATTAGATACCTTAATAATAAAACTTCAGTTTTATGTGCTTAAGTTAGCATTATTTAAATTAAAAAATACAAAAAAATATATTTATACACATAAAATTTTAAATCTAGGGGGGGGGGGGCATTTGCCCCCCCCCCCTGTGGCCCCAAATGACGCCCCTGGAGATTGTCCACCATTTTCTTTCAATACCTTACGTGCGCATACACATCTCTGCTTCCTGATGAAAAGCTAGTGTGACATAATAACGTCTGTGATTTTCCCGTAAAACCCTATGACTAGTCAGAGTTGAAACAACCAATCACAGACCACGAAGCAGAACTGCGGGTGTGCACATGAAGCCAAATGTTGCAATAATCTTCTCGTCAGAAAATGTGGTTCTAGTGATTCAGTTCTCATTTAATTTATCAATACATTTTAGGTTGCATATCGTATATTGTAAATATTTAAACATTTTTTTATTACTCTTCGTTGAACACATTTTTTACGGCGACTACTGAAAGAAAAGTATTAAAATTAATGTGGTTCTTATTTACGGTAATTGACGACCTGACTACTGGCAATGTCTTGAAGTAGGAACCAAATTTGAAATTAATTTTAGTTGGGACTGAAAAATAACTATAAAACGAATTTGTCACAAAAATAAAATATTTCGTTACTAAACATAGTTTCACTTCAGGCGAATACTAATATGTCAAGTCAGTGACATAACTACCTACCTTAAGTCAAGTAATTAAGTAAAGTCGTAATTGTCATCCTCTTCCTCATTGATTGTGAAATGACATAAACCACGTGTTCAGTAGCGGGCGTTCTAAAAGTAACGATCATTCGGGATAAAGTGAGCACTAAAGATTTAACCTCTGAAAAAAATCACTAGCTATTACTGCGTATAAGTCACCATTAAAAAGAGTTACTTTACTACTTGTGTGGTTGGTAGCGATTCGTCGTATGTAGTTCCGTGTATTTTCCTGTTTGAATACAACATTAGTGGAAGAATATCGGATGAAATCGACCTCTCTGTATTTAATATACTTTAAAATATGTATTTATGATCTTATTGACACTTCTACTTCTCTCTCTCTCTCTCTCTCTCTATATATATATATATATATATATATATATAAGATATATATATATATATATATATATATATATATATATATATAAATGAACGCTGACTGACTGACTGACATATCAAACTGCAGCCCATACCACTGGACCTAGAATCGTGAATTTTTTTGTGGGGGTTCCCCTCAGATCGTACGTGAGCACTAAGAAGGGATTTTTCGAAATTCAACCTCTAAGGGGGTGAAAAGGGCTGAAATGTGTTTCCGCAAAAACTTCGATAGAGCTCGAACCCGACAGCCTATCTTTGTGATTTTTACTTTAATAAGACACTCATAAAAATGCACATTAGTCAATTTAAGGATTTTTCGAAATTCAACATTTAAGGGGGGTGAAAAGACCTTAAATGTGTTTACGATTTACTATCGATACCTATCTATCGAACCCTTCGGGAAAGAGAGTTGGTATTCACTTAAAAATGTTGCTCACGTAAATACCCAAAAAGAAGTTTTAGGATTTTTTTTTTAAATTCGACCCCGAAGCAGTAAAAACGGGCTATATCTGTTTTTATAAATCGTCTATATCACTGAAACACAATTGTCTATCGTCGTGATTTTTACTTCAATTGGTTACGTATACAGGACTCCAAGCCATTTCGAAATTCTTTAATTAAGGGGGTGAAAATACGTGATATATGTTTTCGATTATTCCTCCATATCTATCGAACCAATTAAGATATCGAAGTGCTCTTTGCTTTAGAATGATGCTTTTAAAATATCCCAAATATGATTAAAATATATCTTCCTAATTCGGCCCCTAAATAAATATCGAGCCCATTGATTTTTATGTAGCGACGTGATTTTTGTAAAAGAATGATGCTTTCTCAAATAAATGGAAAATAATTTCACGAATTTTCGAAATTCGCCACCTAAGGAGGTGAAAAGGGGTGAAAATTGGTGAAATGTGTTATCAATTAATCGTCGATATATCTTGATCCCAGCGGACTACTGTCATGTTTTTCACGTTCACAAGACACCGATAAAGTATTCTACAGCGTGATTCAAGGGTTTTTCGATATTCACTCTCTTAGGAGGTGAAAGACCTGTAATGTGTTTTAGATAAATCCTCTATATTTATCGGACCCGTTGAGATATACAGTTATGTTTTGCTTTAGGATGATGAATACAGAAATGTTCGCAAAACGATTTTAAGATTTTTCGAAATTCGTATTTTCAGTACTGAGCAGGGGTCATAATGTATTTTTTAATGAATGATCGATTTTGTTTCGACTGAACGGGCTACCGTTGTGGTTTGCACTTCAATTGGATACTTATACGAATGTATTATGTGTGAGATAAAAATATTTCAAAATTCGACACCCAAAAGGGTTAAAAGGCACAAATTTTGTTTTCCATAAACACACGATATCTAACCAGTATGAGTTATTGAGGTGTTGTTCACGTCAGAGTGATGCTTAGGTAAGTATTTAGAATTTTATGTGTAAATGGTTTTACTTTATAAGATAACATGCTTATTAAGAATAAAACTAAGTTTGTAAATTTTCAAGTCAGATGATCCGAAAAGCAAGTACGACCAGCGATAAATAAATTATACAGGAGTTCCACTCTACAGTAACCTATCGAGACGTGGTGTTGTGCATCTCTATAAGCCCAGGACATGAATATTTTATTTTTTTAAATGAAATTTGTTCACATTAATTATTTCGACGTTACGTGACGCAGTTGTTTGTAGCTCAGGTCTACATTCCGGGAAGTTCTGGGCTCGAATTCCGTTAAAAACTGGGTGCGAACATTCAATTCTGACACACAAAAATTGCAAAGCAGAACGGATTAGTGCAGTTTGCGTGTAGTCGTTTAAAAGGGGTAAAATGGATTATGCAGTTCACTAGGTTCCTCAACAACACCAGCTCACATATATTATCTCTCTAATTTCAAGGTTGGTGCACAAAATACGTTTCCGCGAAATGTTTTCCCACCAAAACTTTATAATGGCATTAAACTTCAAGTGAACATAAAAAAAAAAAACAATTGAGGGTACTGTCACCAATGGTTGTTCAACAGGGTAAATCAGACGTTTTTCGTTCGATTAACCTCTTACATTTAAGAGTCTATAACTACCCCACAACGTCAACTTTACAGTGCTATTAATAAAGGCCCAGGTGAAGTCGCTATTAGTGGCAAGGACAAACTTAGGTCTGTTTTTTTTTTTGCGTTGATAGCTATAGCTACTTATCCTGCTGCAGAGTTAGCTCAACTAGCAGCTTTGTCATTCTAACACTAGATGAATGAAGTACCAATCTGGTGTACAAAGAGGTTTTTCAATTAAAGTTAATATTATCGGTTTTGAATTAATATTCGCGCGCAAAGCCGCGGGGGACTGCTAGTACAGTTTAATTAGACTTAATTAGCGCCAGAAGAATGTGACGCTATCGCCGGCCTCAGGTCATCTTGTACATTAGCGCTTGCTCCGCGCTTCAGACAGTTCAAAATCCCACCGACAGGTGGCATCAGAGTTAGGTTCTCGCCGTTCTCGCAGCTTCGCCAAGTTGCATCATTTGCGTGAGTTTGTCCGTTGTGCATATTATGAACACATTCAAAAGTATTGGAAATTACTATGAACATCATTGCCAAATAATGTGAAGCCATTGGTATTCTGTAAATTATGTTTTACGTTTGCCAGTATAGAAACAACGTACTTTTTATTTTACACATTGAGAATATACGTTATTTGTAGTTTCTGTTAAGTGCGTCGTCGTTGTTTGTGGCAATTGAACTGAGCGAAACTTGAATTCTTAAATTGCGTGTGCCATATGCTATTTTAGTGGCGGTTTTGAGTTACAAATTCAAATAAACTATGCCCGCATTTTCGACATTCGTAACGGCAGTAGTGCGTGTTGTATAAATAAGTCAATGAACAGAAACCAGTATTATAAGACGTTAACTCGCAGGTATTTATAACTAAGATTACTTTTGATTATATCTTATATTCAACTCCAGTGCATTTAATGAGCAGATATTGTAAATAAAATTTATCGGAGCAGTATACTGTACCTGTAAACATTGCACGACCCTATGAGAATAAAATCACGTGGCAATATTTATATTTATGTTCGGCAGAAAGATATAAACTGGCAGAAAAAAGAATTTAATCAGAGCTTTTTTGGGTGCTCAATTTATTCCGAATCACTTACATGCGTGAACTTCTAAAATACTTACAAACGTCTTGTGAATACAATTTTGCTGTCTGGACTTCAAGCAGGTAACCACATAACCCACTAATAGACAACATTTGCAATTTAACTCTATTCCTGTTTTCCATGCGCCAATATCTTTAAGTACATTCGGTCAGCGGGTTTTCTCGGGGATCTCCCGTTTTCCCGCACTTTCATTCTGAAGCTGCTTCACATTATCTACGTTCACCAACGCTGAGAACCTTGCTGTTAAGATACCTATGCACCGAGTGACATTTTCAGCGTCTGAAGCGCGGGAACAGAGGAACAATAAGGGTCAGACTGCAACGCTCAACGATAACAGGTTCTTTTCTCTATACTCGGGTGTTAATCTAATGTGCAGTGGTCTTTTTTCTATGTAACTGTAACTGATGACTGTATAGTTATATCTGTGTAGGCCTGTAGTTATATACACTGATTTTTGGTAACAACTATTATACACCAAATTGTTCCTATGTCTTATGTGCATTTATGCAGTTCGGCTACATGGTTACTGTAAGCGTGCCGTTGTTCAGATATGGCTATCATTCATGGACCAATCAGAATAAGGCTACTGTGACACAATACATCTGTGATTTTCCTGTGTAATCCCAAGACAAGTAGGAGACAAAACATCCATTCGCTGACCATGAAGTAGAGCTACAGATGTGCACATAAGGCATTGAAACCAAATGGTCCAAAACTATTTTCGCCTCGTGGCTGTACTCACAGCTGCTGAGATGATGTGTGAAACGCATGCTGTGCCGCACTTAACAATCGCTGTTTCTAGTGGAAGGCCGTGATATATTTGGCAACCCTGCTCTACGAAGGCAATCGCTTGCCCTGATCCGCCGGTGTACAATTATAGGGAGTAATTCCTAAAAATAGTACATTATATATATATATAATATTGTACTGTAGCTTAATTTTTTCTATTTTAAATAGAAGCGAGAAAAAAAACAATGATAAAATGTTTTTGACAAAAGTAGTAATCCCAGTTACGTTCTACAACTTGGACAGTTGTCAAATTTTGATATTTTTATGCCGCGTTGATGATAAAGTACAATATGTATTAATATATTAATTAAGTCAATTCTCCTGAGCTGTTTCAATTTAGTTTTAGGTTTTTCATTTTTTAATTATTTTTCTTGTTTAAACAACACCTTTAAAGTGACCTTTCAGTTATACTCTGGATCGTTCTTAGATGTTTAGCTGCGTACTATGTTCGTGTGTCTTTTCGAACTATTATTTCTAGGCTAGTTGAGAAATGAATTTAGTAACAAGATAATATGTATAAAAGTAGGTGATCCGAAGGGATAGGGGGGGGGGGGCACCTACATCGCAACTTTTTTTTCAATTACAAGGCATTCCTGGTAGTTTTAAAAACGTTCGTTAATGTATAGACATTTCCTAGTATAATTATTTGTTTGTAAATTTACAGAGAGTTTCTTTGTGAAAACAAACCATTGGAATAATTTGTAGTTTAACAAAATCATAGGTTTATCGGAAATGTTATGTTTAGACACAAATCACATCATCTGGGATGCATTTACTTAAATTAAGTTAACGTTTGTAGTAATTGCGTTCTTCAAAATAAATAACGGTATGCCATTAAAGTGTATATTAAATAAATACAAATAAAAAATTGTTGAAGAGCAAATGAGACAAGGTGGTGAAAGAGTAATTTAAGCGGTAACTTAGCGCAAGGGTTCGGTTCGAGTCACGGAGCTGCCGCGAAGGTTTTTTCTTAATTATCAAAATAATCACATGTGATAATTATTTGATCATTGAAAGAACTATGCATTGGGAGTGCATGACTGGATATAGTCAAAGAAAACTAAAGATAACAGTAAAACAAATAATGAGATTATTCTTTAGTCAACAGGATACATACACAACATAACATTCCATAAATGGAATCGGGTTAAATTAAAACAAGGACAAACAGATAAGAAATAAAAATAAAATCAAAATCAAAGAAAACCCCAAGGCATCATCGAGGCAGACAACCCAGGTTTGAGGTCTGCTTTGGCAAAGAGATAAACAGAAAAATGTATGACCAACAAAATAAAAAAATAAAAGATTTGACACACCAGTGAGGCGAAACAAAACCAGCACCATATCAGACACGACCAGAAAACAACAAGTGACAAAACAATGAGATGAAATAACAACACAGTAGATATAAAAGTTTGACTTTGACGCAACATTATGAGTAAACTATGTGAGCTTAAAGTATTTCGTAAAAGGAAACTGCCACTCACCAGTATCGTCCGCAAAACTAAAACTGTTTCATGAAAATATAAAACTGTGATATTAAACGCATTTGATCCCCGTTTAATAATAAGCGTGAATCTCAGCAATGTTTTCTGTTGCACAAGGGAGATTATATATCTCAGAATAACTTCACCAGGAGCTTCCACAGGAGCTTCACCAGGAGTTTGTTTAGTAAAAAAAAGTTATGACTTTTTTTACTGGGCGAGGATACACCCTGAATAATTTCCTGACGCTTCAAACAATCACGGTTATTCATCTATTCATTTATTGGGAATGGATTTCTTTCAACAGGCTGCTTATCTCTGCGTGAAGTTAGAGTTTTTTAATCAAAACAAATTGCAGTTTTTAATTGTCACATTTCGTCAATACTTCCAACTTGAAGTAATTTAACGCTACTCTGATAGATTTAACGCATATTCCTGGTTTTATTTTAGACGTAAGTAATAATTTCGGTTAACTAAGAAATATCATTCGACGTTTTGCACAAATTAATTAAAATCGAACAATACTTTGAAAAGAAATGTGCTAAGAAGGGAAGTGTTACTATATAATATCTGCAAATAAAGGTTCTAGGTACGTGGAAAAATTCAATATCTGAAAGCACAAGAATCACTCTTATGATTTATATGATAGTTGGAATTATTTTAGAAAAAAATCCCCAGCAGAATAGTGGAGTTCTTTTAGAGATTAATTTTTGCAGTTACGTCGTTTCAGGAGATACTTGTGAATTACCTGCATGAAGTATTAAAAATTCGTTTTGTACTCACAATGTAATTTGTTACAATATAACATTCAGCAACCAATCAAATCAACAAAATTACCGTATTATGCTCAACGTTTCGTCAAAATTATATTCAACTAATGTAACTTTTATATGGATTTCTGGCTTGTTCTAAAGGAGTCATTTTTGTCTGTTATCAAGATTTTATGTTCCTGAACGGTGAATTAAATAATACTTGTCTACTTTTCTCCTCTAGAACAGAAATTTATTACTGCTAGTGTGTTAAAATATTTAGGATTTTACGCTGAATTGTTATCATTTGAAGTATTTGGTGTGTGTATGTTTGTACGTGTGTATACGTAAAAAATATATATATATATAATTTTGAATATTTGCTTTTATTTATTATTTTGAGGTAAACGCCTATGAGAACTGTACCTTAGATTACAATGAGCAAAGTTCGTTAAAATCAGTTATCGGAAACACAAAAAAAAATGGCCTAAAACATGCCATTTTTGATTGCATATGAAAAAGAGACGTTTATAATACAAAACACTGCAGGAAAATCCTTTTAAGTTAATTTTTAAGATGCTGTCTGCAACGTACACTGCTCGAAATGTTTCTTTTTGATTCTTAGGGTGTCCGTATAACCCAACTAAGATTTACCAAAAACATTATGCGCAAGCACAGTTTCAAAATAACCCAGACTGCAGTGTTCTATATTCGCTCAATTTACACTTTTTTTTTTCACCACTGCCATACTATTCTTGGCTTCCCTATATAGGTGTTCGGTAATCACTAACGTACGAATTTATATATGCTTTGACAAATTTGAAATAATTAATTTGTACGTAAACGGATACACACACATACCGTACATACAGTGTACCTAAGCACAAACACGCATATAAAGACAGGAAATCTTCGCGAATTCAATCATCTGCATGCTAGAATCCATTGTTCTGTACATACTCAAGCCCTGTATATTCGTTCGTTGTCTGCTGTTTCACTGAGTAGCAGCTAGTGGACTAATGGTCGAAGCTTTATTATGCATAGGATAGTTTGACACTAACATGCAGGTCATTGAATTCGTGAAATTATCCTGTTCCTACAGACGTACGTGTATCGTAATGTAAACAAACGAGTAGTTATTGAATGGTAGCCCGACGTGATCGTAATTCTTGGGAAAAATTAACGTTTATAAAACAGTAAGCCTCGTAGTCTACGAATTTGTGAAGATATTAAAGGCTTTCGAAATTGCAGGTTAGAAAATGTTGAAGTTACTTGGTTTGATATGATATTATATATGATATAAAATAGCATTCATGCAAATAACCACTGCGTATGTGACTACATAAAATGAGCCCTCCTGTTCTTTTATATCACTGTAACCATTCGCAGGAAGCCATTTGATGGGACGTGTTAATAATTACTACACGTATTTAAATCGTTAAATTATAAGAAAATAATTGTAACCTTAGTGTAATAACCCTATAATCGCAAGTTACTTTAGAAAACTGTTTTATTGAAAGCAGAATAGCGGACGCCTAAGAGGTGGGCAGCTTTCATTATTGCAGTGCACAACGAATCAACTGACAACATAGCCTAAGTTCTTATTCAAATACAAATGAAAGAGGCAATTTTGGTAATAGTCAGTTGAAGAGAGGAGAATAATCAATATAAAATATTTTCAGTATTCATTTGAAATTCTTTCTTTGAAATACGATGTATCCGCATGATTATAGAACATTCTCAAAGTTTGTGCTATCAAGCGCCATGTGTACAAGCTTGCGAATGTGACGTTTATTAAACTGGGACACTTGCTGCATCATACTGGCATTA
Source organism: Medauroidea extradentata (assembly GCA_003012365.1). Classification (NCBI taxonomy): domain Eukaryota; kingdom Metazoa; phylum Arthropoda; class Insecta; order Phasmatodea; family Phasmatidae; genus Medauroidea; species Medauroidea extradentata. Next base: position 16,432 of record PNEQ01112351.1, read on the forward strand.
GCACAGTATAGCGTTTATCTTGAGTGTCATCTTACAGATATTCCACATTGAAACTTTGTGTCATACACACGTGCCTTCAAGTGAGCTCGCAGGTAGAAATTACACAGTTAAGTTCAGGCGATCTGGCTGGCCATTCCACATACCTATCTCGGCCAATTTACTGAGGCAGATACCCGCATCAATGGAGCGCCTTGCTGTGCGACAAAAGTATGGTCGTGCATCATTGTTTAAGTATCACAAGTCTTCTCATCTATACAATTGTACTTCTCAAATATAGTACGACATAGTTCCAAGAGGGTTGGTAGAAACCTCTGAGAGAAGTATACATAGACCAACTGTCAGCTTACATTGTTAATCAAACGAAACGTAAATAGAAATCAGACGATGTAAGTTAGATGTGTGTTAGAAGTGTGCCCACACATTGTCTCTGTGGAAGCTTTAGGGCGTCGCCTACCACAGTGGTCTGACAACAGAAAAGGTAGAATATTGCACGTTACATTTTATTACGCCTTAGTAGCTGTTAAACCTATATCACCGCTGACTTCTTTTGTTTATTTCGGCGTGGCCCACATTTCTGAAATGTTCTTAAGGCTGTTCACGAGGCAAGAATTCATAATTTTATATTTGCACGACATAGTGTTCGTTTTATATACGTTACTTGTGACAACATTTTCCATTTGTAAAATATTTTAGCTCTCATAGCATTCCCATAACGACATGACGAAGTAAAAATATGCAAGTTACGGGAACGTAGGTATAACAAAAACTTACTGGAACGAAATAATTTACACTGAAATTAGATACAATAGACCATATGCTATAAGACTTAAGAACACACAACTAAATTCCCTTGTACCTTAAAAAAAGTCTGAAATTATGACAATTTGCTTCATTTATGGCAATTTAAAAAATAGACAATGGAACTTTGTTGTGTGTTTTAAACAAATTTTAGCATATGACCCATAAAATCTCATTTCAGTGTAAATTATTTCATTCGAGTAAGCCACTTGGTTTTTGTTATACCTATGTTCCCGTTGTAAATTTAACATGCCGCTATGGGAAGTTAAGAGGGATCAAATATCTCTCAAAGGGGAAAATGTAGTTACAAGTAACGTATATAAAACGAACACTATGTCGTGCAAATATAAAATTATGAATTTTTTACCACGTGAACACCCTTCAAGTCTATATTTTTTCAATATCCTGTAAACTGTGAACGAATAAGTATTTTCTATCTAAAAAAAAAACACTCAAAACAGTACATACAAGATTTTTTATACACGAAGACACCTGAAGCAGTATTCTTCCCATCTCAAGGCAGAATATGTTTGTTATCCGAAAGTGATATTGTGAAAGTTGGCTGAGCCGCACCGAATGTAATTGGACATGTAAATCCCTATCCTTTCTCTAGCCAGATCTCTGGGCTGGGCATGGCCCTTAAGAGGAGTCATGGCCCTTAAGAAGAGTCGCTAGCAAGGCACTTTCTGTAAAATCTATGTTTTCGCGTATATCTATATCTCCGTAAATATATGTTCCGGCAATACGGTATTCTTCCACGAAAAATAAAAAGCTATTATCCATTGACACCACGTTTTCACTAAAAAGTTAGTGGCCATGGCGCGTGAGCCGTACTGTAGCGTCCTATGAAAAGTATTTCTTCCTTGAGTAACTTTTAAAAAGGTTTCCAAATCGTTTATCTACGAATAGAAGACACACTTCAAGCTGGGTCACTATGATTAAAAAAAAATGCCGTAAACTATTTAAAGACATTACTACCAAGCTCCTCATAAGTACTAAAAAATTACTTTTTCACGATTATATAGCTGAGGAAATAACAACCATACTCGTAAAACTAAATCATAGAAACGTGCATTGGACTTTGTCACATACTTTCCACAATTAAAATAACAGGCCGTCGCTTGAAGACACGTTGGAAAACAGTTACTACGTAAACACTGCACGCTAGTTTAGTACTCCGCGCCTAGAGGCGATGATGTGCTTGACGCTCGGGTTATATTCCACTTATCGCCTTACCCGTTTACGTGTCTCGAACATACAAACAAGCTAGAGTTCACTAACTATTATGTCTCATCGTATTCATTAAAGGGATAGAAAACAACACACGTGGGTAATCATATTTTTATTTGAGGGCTTCGCCGGTCGGTTTTTTTGAAGGTAAATGAGAAAAGAACACAATGTAATCTGTAGTTCAGTCCTTCGGCTTTACGGTAGTGCAGTAATCACATAGTTGTAAGTTTAATTTGCTTGGTGTTGAACTACGACGAGCGAGATATGGGCCTGGAAGCGTGCGGGCTATACGGCTAAATATTACTTACTAACCACTCGTGCCATCACCTCTAACCACAAGATCCTCACTTGGCGTCTGTCATATCTACGGAGACCTCATCAAAGCTTTTCATTTAAGGTTTCGCTCTTTATTTTGCAGTGGATTCGAAAATATTTATTTTAAACACTATATATACATATATATATATATATATATATATATATATATATATATATATATATATATATATATATATCAAAAATTCATTCGTACAGTTCTAACACTTAAATACTAAATACTATCGTTTGTACCTGAACTTTTCTGTAACAGTACACCAAACGGATTTTTAAAATTTCGTCCCTGAAATACGACATATTTTGTTGTCAACATATGCCAAAATGAAGCAAAATAATGTTTTGCTGACAAACAGTAAATTATTTAGAAAAAAAAAACGTTCTGGCAAAATTTTGTATCGAATGACAGTACACAGTCTTAAATTTTTTCAAAGCATTTAGTTAAAAAAGATTTGAGTTAATTGCATTTGTTTGAAATAAATGGAAGTCCATGACCTTAACGAACAGCACAAAAAATAAGACTTACGACTCACCTAATGCAACCTAGGAACAACTTTCAACACTGTTAACGATCAGGCCAATCAGAGCAGAGAAGAATCTATTGGAGTAAGTGTTGATCTGTTTACAATATAGCTCACCGTGAAATGCAGCTGCGATGAGTTCAGAGCTTCAGTATTCTTCGAGTTTTGGCATAGGCCTAAGCACAGATAAACTCATCGTGCTCGATGTCTAATTACAGCTGACCAACAACGGGGTAAGCGGCTGGGTCAATTCTCTTTTAGATTTTCGTGAATTTCGCAGATATATTCTACGTCAGGCTGAACGCCAATACCATATACTTCACTGTAACTTCTGTGATTGGACTTCCGTTGTCTCGGCACACGTTGGCTAAAGCTAGCCGCTAGTAAATAAGTAGGGACCTGAAAAATTAGCGTTTTCTTTTAGACACAAGCAAGAATTTAAACAAATATATGTTCGTATCACTTTCTAAACTAACTCTTGTTTTATTTAACTCCTCCTGGAGAACGTTGAGCCAATAATACATAAGCAAGTAAACAGAGGGCAGATAGTGTTGTTTAACTGTGTCAGCGAACAGCTAATGAACAAGCTGTTGTCTGCTCGAGTGTGTAGATACTCTTGGAGGCTAGCACATAGGTCGTGCAACCCACGAATTATTCAGGTCTCTATAAATAATTCACAGCACTATCACGTGATACCCGCTTATACAGTTAGAAGCCAATGGAATCTGTATTTTGGTCAGAACGTGTAGGACTGAGAAATATAGTCTGCCGCCAGGTGAATATGCGAAATTCACGCACTTTTATTCATGTTATATCAAAACTCTGACTAACTTACGTGGATCTAGTAAACTCCAGACTGGGAACTTTCCAACGTATAGACGACGCGTTGCAAAACATTTCATCATACGTGAGATGCGCGTCAGTTACTCATTACACCACTCTATCCCACAAGCTGGGTTTGCGGCTGTTGTGTGGTCACACCACTCCTCTCCCACCAAAGCGATCCAGGTTCGACTCCCGGCGGGAATAATTCCCTGATTTTTGCATGTGGGAATTGTACCGAACGATGTCGCTGGTAGCGTGTTTTTTGGGCGATCTCCCACGCCCTTCTCATTCCAACACATTTTCATTGCAGGACCTCGTTCCATGCCATCAACTGGAGAAAGCAGATGTTTACAAGAGTTCAGCAGGTAGTCTACATCTCAGGGCGTGGTACCCCGGCTCTGGGATACTCTCCTTATACGATATTTATTTATCGCGCATAATGTGAAACTATGTCTGCTGTGTAAACTACAGTATAGGAAGGCTAGCAACTATGTCGTCACTGGGTACGATAACACTTACCCAAGTAATGGGGCACTTACTCTCAGTGATATTTAAACCGTCCGCAGTATGGTATAAAACATGTTACATTTAGGGACATGCAAAATTAGCATTATTTTTTGGTGACAGACTAAACTTCACTATCGTGTACACAGTACAGCCAAATATGTGATTCAACTGGTCAAAAACCTTCATGTATTGTCATTTACAGAAGATTGGCCACATTACCGCGAGAGCATTCTTCACGACAGACCACGACATTGTCGGCCAACGGGAGACGTTCAACGAGCCTATAACTATTTGAAATCTAGTCTGCTGACATAAGTAACGCGAATTTTTCATGTATCTAAGCCACAGACTAATTAGTAATACAGACAGTGGTTCGATTGATGAGGGAGAAATTCACCGTTTATTGGCTGCCCGTGTCGGCTTGGTTTCTGCATGTTACGGCCTGTTTCCTATTGGCCTGGCTGCCGGCTAGTAGGGCAGCTGTCTTGCGCTTATTGGCGGTAGGCGTGTCCGCCATGTTGCTGGCCAGCGAAGACATTTTGCTGGCGTGTGTGACTGACTTTTACTTAATCCCGGCTTTTTCACTTCTGTATTACTAAGTATTCTGTGTCTAAGCATCAGACAAAGAACAATAGCCAGGTTGTTAGATGAAAAGCAAAACACCATAAGGATACAGGCTGCCTACCTTTCAGGCAACTATTCATCTGCTTTATAAATGAGCATGTTATTTCCGATATATAGCAACCCTGAGTTTTCGCGAAAAAAAAGTCTGCATCGCTTGTTTCATTGCTTTACGGCCACATCTGCAGCTCTACTCAGTGGCCATTGGCAGTATGTCTGTGTTCAGAGGCGTGCCTTATTTAGCTCTGCCAATGACAATACGGTTACTGAGACACCACACGTCCACAGAATAGTTACGAATACAGAAGTGGTATAGCCGGTAGAACGTCTAACTCATTCACACACGGCAGCAAAATGGCTTCCCTCGCCATGTTACGCCAATCAGACTAAAGCGGCTGTCCTGCTTGCCAGTATTCAGGCCAACAGGAAAACCTGCCGTAACGTGCAAGAGCCGAACAGACACGGGGCTGATATCAATTGCCTCGGCCAGCCAATCGGCGGTGGAGTTCGCCCGTGTCAAACAAGCCGCCACGTCAATTCACATCTGTATTGCTATCTAGTCTGTGACACATCTGTGATTTTCAGGTAGAACACGAAGATGTAAAAGAGCTCAAACATTAAATTACAAACTATGAATCAGAACTGCGTATACGCAAGTAAGGGATTGAAATAAGTTGGTGCAGATATATTTAAGCGGAAAATGCAGGCGCTCTTCCGATATAACATTCCGAATAGAGCGCATTATAAAGACAACTCAGTTATCTCAAACAAAATTGCTTCAAGCAAACATAGCTAAGCTCCAAGCGATGGGAGCACGCGACTCCTATTTAATACAAAAGTGTGGAAGTTACTCTTTGTATCAGCGTTTTCTGTGGAAACTTCTTTTAACCCAAACGTGGTTTCTTTTCTTTACTTGGTCATAAGTAGATACCCCTGTTTTTCGCGAATATAATTTTGCCCTAGTTTGTTTCAGTAACTTAGATACACATCTGCAATTTTGCTTCATGGTTATTGGCAGCGTGTCTGTGTCTATCATACGACTGAGCTAATTACAATAACGTGTCTGGAACACCACATGTCTGTGATTTGCCGGTAGAATTTCATGGCTCGTGAAAGTTAAAATATCCAATCGCTGAGCACGAAGAAGTGCAGATGTATAAGGCACCGAATCAAAGTGGGGCAAAATTCTTTGCGAAAAACAGGCGTCCCTAGTCACAAGTGATTTCCAACGTATAGTAGCATAATACTCATTTATTCTCCACTTTCAACGCACTCAGAAACCACATAGGTAGAGCCACGATTTTATGGCGAAAAGATTTTTGCAACATTTGGTTTCGATGCGTCATGTGCACACCTGCAGCTCTGCTACATCGTCTGTGGTTGGATGATTTTACTTTTACTGGCCTTGGCAAATTATAGACGTACAGACTCACAATAATCTTATTCTGATTGGCGCAGTCAAATGAGAAACGTGTCTGAACAAAGACCTTGAAACGGAACTGCCGATGTGCACGTGAGTCACTGAAACTAAGTGGGGCAAAAATCTGTTCGCGACAAAATCGTGGCCGTACAAATAGGCCATACATAAATAGCGTACATTACTTTTAATTGTGTTTCCTTAGAATTTTACACACGCCAGGTTATCATACAACTATCACATATTTTGTGCAAACTTACGTAAAACTGAGCGCGTAGTCTAGCATCCATAGACAATATAATATATTTTTGAACATAATTGTTTACTTAAATATTTTTAACAGATAGAAGTTTTTTGAAAATAATTCGAGAAATATATTTCATTGTGGAGAAAAATCATTTATGTCAAAATCTATACAGTCTGTTGTCAATATATAATGGCGTTTATTCTAATTAGTTAATAACAATTGTAGGGCGCCATTTATAAACATATTACGCTTCAGTGGCAATTAGTTATTCACAATTTCCTTTTTAAAGTGCTGGAGTTTGGCATAAATATTTTTTTTTTTACTTCCAGTTGAGGCTTTTCCAAATCGGCCCCTTTATATGACTTAGCGTGGAGCAACGATTGTCTGCCTAACGGATTAAAGTGTATTAAAATGATGAATTACTAGGTAGTATTTACGTAAGTGAGACAAGGGTAATTTTTGTTACCTTTGAAATTACACTTACAATATGTAGAGCCACAATTTTATCGCGAAAATAATTTTGCCCCACTGTGTTTCAGGGACTCACGTGCACATCGGCAGTTCTGTTTCAAGGTTATTGGCAGCGTGTCTATGTTCAGACACGTTTATCATTTGACTGCACCAATCAGAATAAGATTATTGTGAGTCTGTACGTCTATAATTTGCCAAGGCAAGTGAGAGTAAAATCATCCAATCACAGACGATGTAGCAGAGCTGCAGATGTGCACATGACGCATCGAAACCAAATGTTGCAAAAATCTTTTCGCCATAAAATCGCGGCTCTAACAAGTTGTCCGTTGTGGAAATGAAAAAAAAATACTATCCAGAACAATTCTTTTTATTTTACCCTTTCGTAACTCTTATTTTGCCACCCAGCGATGCTTAACTTTCAGAAAACATCTAGGTTTGGAATGAAATAAAATTTGTTCGTTATAAAAATCCTCGGTGTTTTCCAAAGTAAGAAGACACATTACCACAGACTAAATACAGACATGAAATGACGTGGCGGCTCGTTTGATACAGGCGAACTATTATTGGCTGCCTGAGATTCTGTATGTTACTACAGGTTTCCTATTGGCTTGGCTGCCGTTTGGAAGGACAGCTGCCTCGCGCTGATTGGCAGTAGTTGTTTCCGCCATGTTACTGACCAAGGAAGCCATTTTGCTGGAGGCTAGGACTTAGTTCGCCGTTATACTGGCTACTTGACTTTTGTATACCCGAATATTCTGTGTCATTATGGTAGCCTGCAATGTAACGTGCCAGCCACACACGCTGCACAGTGCTGTACTTTGCACTGCCTGCAGTAGCAACGAGCTAACTTGAACTGCTCATATCGGCCTGTTTACCAGAACAACACTTTTTTGCGCAGTTCTTGTTATCGACATGTATTTACGTACGTCGTACTTCCAATGAAAAAGTCATTATTAAGCGGCAATTGTTGTTCCGTGTGGACTATGCCCCTTGATTTTTTTTTTAATTTGTTTGACGAACCAGCTTGGACTTTGTCGTAAGTTTAAGGGCAAGCGTACCGGACGTCAATAACGACCCGAAATATGACCTAATGTTGTGCAGTTTCGCAACCTACATTCTTTTACGTAAGCATTGGTACAGTTAATTAATAAAATGCCTTTTTTACTTTAGTAAACAGTAGTAAATCATTGGTTACACGTAATTACCGGCAAAATTCACCTCAACCACTCTAAGTCGGAATCTGTGAAATTTCACTGATTACCAGTAGACGTCTCACTTATTCCATTGCAGGTGTTTTAAAAATTTAAATAGCTAAAAAAAACTCTGATAATCAATGAATATTCATTAATTTGCTTTTGTAATATATGAACATTAATTGGAATGAGTGTAAATTCTCTCGTTCCAATTTAGAAATAGGTTTACCTGTTAAGGCCATGCAATCTCGAAATTACCATAACCAATACCATAAGCAATAACTGTGAAGGTTGAACTCGTTCTCTGATATGGTTCATGCTACAATTGTGCATAACCAAAGCCGTTAGTGTACTTCTCAGCCGCGGTGGCCGAATGGTCAGACCATTCGCCTCCCTCAAAGGCGATCCGAATTCGATTTCCGGCGGAGTCGCTCCACATATTTTCGCCCGTGGGAATCGTGTCTAATGATGCAGTTGGTCGGCGAGTTTTCTCGGGGATCTCCCGTTTTCCTCGCCCTTTTATTCCGGCGTCGCTCCATACTCACCTCATGTCACCCCCCCCCCCCAACTAGCTATAAAGAAAGACCTCGATGTTAAGCGCTGAACAAAATCTCTCCCTCACTCACTTACCATATGCCTTGTGTAGTTACATACTAAGATGGTCAACTCTCAACTTTCTTATTTAAGAATCTATGCGTAGCCAACTACATTATCTTCCAGTGAAATTTGCAAGTTATTTTCGCCCATATAGATTATTTTTTGAGAAAAGACCCTATAGTATGAAATAGTTTAGAGCAAAATGTTCATGCAAGTAAAAATACAAGCTTAAATGAAAAATATTAAATTAATTTGTTTTGCACTGAAGCTTTATTGAATAAGAAGTAATAACATCAGGCATTTTATATCAGTTTTTTTAATGGTTTTGGTAATGGTAATGGATGTAGTTGTGGTTATAGTTGTTCGATTACAGCACGGCCGTAAGATGAACATTATTTCATTATGTACACTTGTGCACATTATGTAGTTTCATTGTCTTTGTATTAACACGTCTATGTGTGTGAACGTGTTAAAAGGTATATTTGTCAATCTTTCACTGAATTATAATACGTAAATATAAGAGGTAACTGCTAAGGCACCGCAGAGAATTTTCACTTCAATCAATTTCATTTAGTTTATCGAAGCGAAGTACAGTACTCTAGTTAAAATAGCAGCTGACAAAGAATTGCCCGCCTTTGGTTTGTACATGTCATAAACTCGGGAGCATAAACTCCAGTGATGTAGACTTTCTTTAAAGAGTTTGCTGTGAAAAACTTACGGCGACAACTTCTGAAGGTCGTTTAAATGAACACTCAGCCAATTCGCAATACATGCAGTGATGAATGTGTACAACGCAACCATTTCTAGTAACTTACTTCAGCTGTCTTCTCATTAGTTAGCGGCTTCCATAGCGTGGTCGGTAGTATGCCGGCCTACGGTGCGAGAGGTCATGGGTTCGAATCCCAGAACTGCCATGGGTGCTTGTACCGTTTACTTAGGTGTAGATAAGTTGTAAACCGTACCTTATGAGGCCTAACGGCATAAAACCGGAGGACGTAAATAAACTTGTGTCAGCACCTTACGTGCAAAACTGCAGCTGTGGTTCATTGTTATTGGAAGAATATCTTTGTGCAGATACGTTAGACGTTCATTTGTCAGTGCCATTCAGAATATGATTACTGCTGCACCACACGTCTGCGATACGCTGGTAGAACACGGAGACACTGAGAGCTAGAAACATCCAATCGCGGACAACGGTGCGGAGCTGCAGATGTGTACGTGAGGTAGCACCCAGCCAAAAGAAAATAGTTGTTGCACTAATTGATTTTGATGTTTTAGTCTATATAAAGAACTTTTTATACGATAGTTTTCCAGCTTTGTATCCCAGTGTTGACAAATAGAATTTCGTATGTTATAAGGGAATATTTTATGAATTTGGTTTATTTCTTAGTTGGCATTACGCAACAGGTTATATTATTTTAATGTAGACCTAATTATTAATATGTGAGGAAATATTTTATTACAGAACATTTATGTGGAGATGACAATTTTTGTGAATTTATGGAATGCATTATTTTTATTTGATTATATTAATTTTCCCGGTAACATTACTATTACCATTGTTACAATCACTAATTAGTATGCAGACTACACATCCCTTTATTAACGTAAATTTTTATGTTATTCTATCGTAAATGTATTTTGGTACGTTACAGAGTATCTATATAATTTATTATTTCGTGGGGCTGAAAGTTATTAGCCACAGTTTTTGTTCATTGGCGAAATCTAATACATCATTGACATAACTAGAGAGTAAAATAACTGATCGTGACATTTTCTAACGAGCCGGATGTGACTGCGTCACTGATTTTATAACTCTTTTATGCGGCGCCATCCTAATTATAGGAAAGGAGCCACCATTGTTTCGTTTAACTAATCTGCGAACGGGACAGATAGTGAAGAGGTCCGCGTCGAGGTTAGCTAGTAAATTGTAGAGCCTCAAGATAAGTTTATGTGCATCTGGAAGACGCTATTCCATAAAGTGCTACTTCTCCTTGTACTACCAACACTAAATATGTTGTTGTATTGACGTGGTGTATAGGTTCTATAGCCGTGGGATTGTTAGTGATTTATAAGACAAACTTTCTTTGCTTGGAATCTCAGAGGTTGGTATGAGACTCAGCTCTAGCTACCCCCCCCCCCCCCCATATTAGATGTATTTCACATAAATTATGCTATGGAAATTAAGTCAGTGATACCATAAAGTTAAGTAATTTTTATATAGTAAAACTTGGTTTGCAACACAAAATACTTTAACTGTCTTAGTTACACAGAGTAATTCCTAACCGTAAAAGCAGAAAAATTACAAAATTTTCTTCATTACCTGTATACTCTACAAAGCATTCTAAAGACATATTGTAAGGATGGATGCACATTCAAATAAAATATTTACAGTCTATTACTTACAATTACATCACATCACTAACTACACACTGAAAATGGTATTCAGTCAAGCTAGTTTCTTTGAATCTTTACGAATCAATTTAAAATGTAAAATGTCTTCTTGAAATGAATTTTGATGTTGTACGTTTTACTTCATATCCAATAATCTCTACGGTTTTCCTACTTATCACGTTACCCAGTTTATAAACATACGGCACTAATAATGTGGGAAACCGCTACAGTTATTTACCAAGTTTTTCGATGAAATATATTTCCAACTATTTCTGCTTTGCACACATTGCATGCTTGTCGCACATAAATGGCTATGATATTAATTTCGATAAGTAATATCAGAAACATAAAGTACTTTGCTTACCACAAACTGACAGCAAGTACATAACTGGGAGTAAGACATGAGATAATATTACGCAGAGCTACCGCAACATTTAAGGGAAAAAAATAATTCATTTAACTGTATATACTTTGTAGGACCTAAACCTAATACATTTTTTGCTCACTTCTTTATCAAAGCATATTTATTCGTATTCTACTTCTCCTAAGTATCATTAATATTTAACAATCGTCAACAGTGTGTATTAGTTGTTGTTCTAATCATCATATCACTTTTAACTAAAGTTGAATCATTAACAGTCTTATACGCTTATAATTTATGTAAATTTTCCTTTAAATCAAGTTTTCCATATCAAGAAAACAAAAAGAATACAGCTAAGTGTGTAAAAATATATGACTTGCCTTGACCAAGTTTTGAACTCACGGTAGCTATAAAGCTCACTTAAGACGATGCAGCTCGAACAACTCGCCTACCACTTCACAAACTATTCGCGAAGTTATTACAATGTATTTATTAAGTATATACGTAAGTTGTTAAATTTTCCTTTTATTAGTCACAATTAATTATTAGTTTTCAGAGTCAGTAATTTTGTACAGCTGTTTTATAGTGTTTCGCGCAATGACATAATTCTTATATTCCACGTGTGCCGTCAAACTCTCTTTATTTCAAGGAGGTGGCATTTGTCATGGCAGCCATGTTGTCTGTTTATTACACTTGACGTATACGAGTTGCCATTTCGAACGGTACCCACCCAGAGAGTACTAACTCGTACGGTCTGGACTTATACGAGGGCTCTCGTATGGTTCGAGCTTACCTTTTCTTAATCGTGCGAGTTACGACAGAAAATTTAACATTTCGTATACGAGTGCAGTTCGAGCTTAGGCCCCCAGCTCTGGCGCAAAGCATCAAAAGGTTAGTTATGTCGCGGAATTCCCATTTGAAACTAACCGTGCCTGGAGCGAAGCCTATCTTGACACAAAATAAAGTTCACACGAGACTGGTCCTGTTGCTGAAATGTGTTAGTAACGGTCCTAACTTCTACCTTCCCTATTATTCGTCGCCATTAATGTAGCTAATGGAAGAAAGCGACGTTAAAATGTACCGTAAACTGGGGCAACTGTGGCCCACTTTGGGATAAATTTGTCTCAATCAAAATATTAGTTTTTGAGTCATTTGATAAATAAACAGATGCCTGAATTCCAGTTCTTAAAAATACATTTAATCTGATCAGATAAAATTTGAAATATTCTTCATTAAATAACATATAATATACCATTTATTTGAGTGGGACAAAGTTACCCCTCAGGGCCAAAGTTGCCACAGTTTACGGTACTTTATATGATGAGGAAATATTTTATAGAACTTTGGCCATAGATTTGCTAACTTTAACGGTAATCAGCTACTGTTGGAAATTCCACAAGCCGTTGTATTTTTCTTCCTTGAGTTTCATCTGAACATATTTTCCTGTTTTTAACATCACAAAAAAAACTAGATGCATATCTTTATGACGGAATGAATTGGCGTGTTTGTTCAGCACAGAGACTTATAAGATGTCTCCAGAGATCTTACTTTCATTCCCAAATGGTTACTATATATTCGCGATTATTTTAAATCCCAAATAAAATAAAATTAAAAAAAATTGATTCTGTAGCTGCAAACGTTTTAGCAAAAATCCTAACGGTAATCTGTAAAGCGTTTTAAAATGTACAGAGAGAATGAAAAATTGTTAAAATCTTTGGGGCTGAAATAGTCTCATAGAAGTAATGTGTTACGTCTTACACTATCATATGACGACTTCTTGACACAGTTTGACTGTTTTCAAACTAATAACAACCGCTTAGTTGTAAACGTACAAGTATTCCTAATAGTTCAGTAAAATAAAAACACTCGAATAACGACAAAATAACTTTGGACCTTGAAATATTACACTAAAATCTAGCAAAGAGTCTACTTTTCCGGAGCTAAATCACTCTCTCTACAATTTCTCAAAACTGTTATTTTAAACTACTTTGTGTTGTATTGTGTCTGTAAACGGTACAGTAATCAAACGCATAACAGTGTATTAGAGTAGTTTTCGAATTAACATTTTTAGTCGGTTTAAATTGTTACGTGAGCTGTGTCACTATTCTAAAAGGTTGACTTAATTTTACTAGGTAAATGTTTAACTTCCAGTATGATGTAGAACCAACTAAATATGTAATATTTGACTGCGTTCCAAAATAAATATACTTAATTGCTAAGTTTATACCATTTTCATGAAAACGTTTTTGGATGTTAAAGACGCTGCTTACGTCAGAGATCTGGTGTTATCACAGGTAGGGGTGTACCATTTTAGTTATTGTATGCGTGGCTCAGTAACTGTATGTGTGTGTATATATACATATCACCACAGGCTTATTTGTTCATTTCGGTGTGGCCCTCATATTGCTATAGCCAGTGCCCTGAAAGTTTTGAGCAAATAAGTATGTTCATGCAAACAATATATTAAAACGTTTAGATCTTTACACACACACAATCATACATACATATCAATTTTAGAATGTAATTATCTTTGCTCGAAATCTAAAAAAAAAAAAAAAAAAAAAAAAACTCGACATCGTTTGACCGATAACCAAGAAACCCGGGACATGTATGTGTTATTATCACGGAGAAGGTTTTTATGCTATTCATTACACTCTAACTCGCCACCAGATGACGCTGCATTGCATAAACTTCTATGCCGTTCAACTAATCGCCATGAAAATTGGTATATGCATAGATATTTGAACACGAAGAATATATTTCAGCTAGAGCGATTACGTTTGACGTAGGCCTGTAACTGAATTCATAGTATCTTGTCTAGAATTAGTTGGCAGGACACCGTTGCCGTATATATATATATATATACATACAGCCCATATTTATTTCTGCAACAATATTTTTCTTCTCTTCTGAAAACGAAAAATGAATCGTTTTCGTTGGAAGGCGACATAATTTAAGTCTGCATATACCCATACACTGTAATTTAACACGTAAATCCCTATAGGCCTACATGCTCTGCCCATGTCTCCAGGGTAGCAGCACCATTAGAATGGAAACTGATATTGTTATATAATAATATTTAATAACAGGTAATAGTAATTTACTCTGGTCGCCAGCTGAAGAACCTGGGTTCTGATTATAATATTTTCTATGTTAAGGGCCCAGTCTGCCCCGGCTATCAAGTCGTGTGTAGAGCTTCTGACGTATATATGCCATTTAACAACAGTGCAATATTTTCCCGGAAGTGTTGCGGGTTCATTTGAGAAGACTATTGATTAAAAATTTCGTACACGTTAATGTTATTACTTTTTCGACTGGGTCACTGTTAAGGATGTTGGTCCCGCAAACATCCATTATTTTTATATTTGTGTCAAACACTATTCAACTTTGACACACCTGCGCTTAAGCCAAAATAAAATAATAAAAAAGTACAGAAGCGAGATAATTAATATTGAAGTAAATGCTGTGAGCTACTTCAAGACACCTTTAGAATTTAAAAGGTACAATTTTTTTAAAAATATAATTGATGATAATGAGTAACTTTTTGCATAACTTTGAGCTGTGCCTGTTGTTGAAATTTTCTAAAGTAACTTTTGCGTTTATGCACTGCCTTTTAGTTCGTGTAATTTTTATTTAATTATTTAATTACTTTTTTCATCAATTTTGGCTACATCGCAGTGGCCACTTTCTGTCTTTGATTAGTAATTATTACCTGTAGCTAGAATCCATTGTACTATGCATACTCGAGCCACGACAATTCGTCAACTAGTTGCTACTCAGTGGAACAGCAGGCAGTGAACGAATAGACGGGACCTTTGGCAGCGTGTCTATATGAATAGCCGTATATCATTTGTCTGAGCCAATTACAATAAAGTCTCTGCAACACCTCACGGCTGTGATTTGCCGGTAGAATCCCAAGGCTCCAGAGAGTTAAAATATCCAATCACTGACCACGAAGCAGAACTGCAGATGTGCACGTAAGGCACTGAAACAAAGTGGGGCAAAATTCTTTTCGCGAAAAACCAGGGTCCCTTCTGGATTTTGGCCAGAGAGTATATAGGACTGAGAAATATACACTGCTCCCAGATGAACATACTCTATTATCATTGGCACAGTCCAATGGCCAACACCTCTGAACTAAGACATTCTGCCAATAGTCATGAAGCATAGCTGCAGTTGTGCACGTAAAAAACAGTTGTTGCAGAATTATTTTCGCCAAAAATATCTGGCTCTGTCTTCTTCCTTGAACATGCAGTCACAGGTTCGCGTTTAAACCAGAAACGTCATGCATGCGTACTCCGCCAATGGACTTCGGATTGGCGGAGCTGAAGGATGGGGAAGGCAAGATAAAAAAGAATAAGTATTAGTGATAATGGTTGGGAGGGGAAAGGGGAAAGTGACCCGACCTCTGATCCAGTGACGCGAACGACCTAGTGACGTGCAGCGAGGAGGAGGAGGGGAGGGTAGAGACAGATATAGCTTGTTCCAGATAACACGAGTACTTCTCAGAAATCTGCGCATGTCCTTTATTCCAATTAATTAAGTGTCATTCCGCCAAGTGCTCCACTTAACTTTAAATGACGTGGTAAATAGAACTGGAATACGCAGGTTTTTGATACTCAGTACATAAAAACAAACCATAGCAATTGCGTGTGTTAAAAATCTAAGGGCATGCCGTATATTTTTATGGAGGAAAGTAAATGTTCGTTAATACAACAAATGGGTGTCACCTATGACTAGAAACACGAGTATTTCGTGTATTAATCTGGTAGCAGTCTAGACTTCTCAGTCCTATACACACACTAGCCAAAGTTGAATATCCATTGGCTCCTAACCGTACAAGTGGGTAGGCCAACGAATTATTTTACTGTTTACTACTCTATTGCAACCTCCAAAGGTGTAGGGCCTATCAAAACAGCTGTCGTCTAATCACTGAACTTACAGTGGTATACAGGTTATTGGCGTTCAGCCTGACCTACAATCAATACGTGAAATACTCGTGCCTCTATAAAATTGTTTTTACAGTACATAAGTTCAATCGCGAAATCAGGGAGGGGGGCAGGCCCCTCGCCTATTTGACTTTTGATAAATGGTTTACCTTATAAATATTATAAATTTTTTAATAGGTATATTTAATTTTTTTTATGAAATACCGTAAACAGCACAATGTTGCACTTTAAAAACTAACCTTTCTTCCTTTATTTTTTGCCCTTCTTCAACTCGGTTTGTGGATATAGCTACTTTTTTTAGTAATAACCCCCCCCCCTTTTTTTTTTTTAACTAGAGCTCTATCTGCCGCTGCATAAAGTATAGGCCTACCATTAGAAAAAAATTTTTTTTTGCTCGTAAGGTCAACAAAAATGTTAATGTATGAGTACCCTCCTAAGAGGAGTCCTCGACTGGTGCAGGGACGGCAATGTAGCGTGTCACACGTATTATTTAATGCGCGTAAACAGCTTAACTTATTCATACTGCCGTTATCTAAGGAAAGAACACAAACTTAAAACAACGCTTCTATAATTAAAGAATTAGGCACGCTAATTAGAAACATGATTTATGGACCTCTCTAAATGGTTAAAAACGGGGGTTTCAGACCGCTGTAACTCCAAAAATATCATCTGAATTCGTACAGTGCAGAATGAAAGGCGTACTTGGCCTTTACTCCATACTACCCCACACACAGTTACATTGTAGGGTCACAGCTAATAAAGACCCGTAAGACAAATATTCCAACGAAAACCTTGCAAGCCTGTTTGACACGCTGTGAATAGAGACGATATGCCTCCCGTCAAGCGTGGTACTTTGGCTCTTATCACTACGCTGTTCCCGAGCTTCAAACTGGGCATTTTGAAACATGTACTCTTAAGTCTAACAGGTGCATTTAAGGCTCAGTTGCAGTCGCCATATTTAATATTATTATTTTTCGCCTTTTTTTTTTTTTAAATTATGAGAAAAAAATGTTAAATCTGCGATTATACCTCAAATTGTATTTACTTTGAGCTACATTACAGACATGGTGATTGTGCTGGTCATGTGTAATTTGGTCGCAATCTGTAAGAAAAATTATGTATTTAAAAGGAATTACCACACTGATTGTGGCCTAATTATATGTTATCTTCTTAATCGCAATATCTGTTCTGTTGCGCAAGGTAAATAGAATTTGAGGTAAAATCGCAGATTTTACATTTTCCTCAACAGAGTTTTAAAAAATTGAAAATCAAAATTATTTGGTATTGTGACCGATACCGAGCTTCAAGAGATGACTAAAACAAACTTGTTGTGTTTCGACGAGGATAAACTTTTTATGAAATATTGTTCGTTAAATTAAGGAAATTGAATGTAAAGAGTAGGACTATAAGTTCTCAACTTTGCGCTATTGCATTCTTCGACTTCAAAGTATGCGTCTAAAGACTTGGCACTTGTTTTACCTACAAACTGAAACAATAAATAAGTAGGGAGATGGTATCGTTACAATGGCCGCTCGGACAGACAGGAACAGGAAGACAAGTGGCAATGGCCTGAAGTAAGTAACTATCACAACCTTGATTTTGAGTGATTTAAAAATAACACGAAAAACTTCAATCAGGATGACTGCGTTGAAAACTGAACCTATGTCTTTCCGAAAGTAAGTCTACTGTTTAACTAAATACACTAGAGACTAAAAGCTTCACTACAATTGATTTAGCCCATAAAACAGCACATGCACAGACACAGAACACTCGCACAGTACAGAGCTGCAAACTACAATTGAAACAGCACACGCACTGAAACAGCGGACGTTGTTGTTAAAACGAAAACAAGCTACAATGGTGAATAATACACGTGTGTGTTGGTATCACTGATTCTGAATGTTTTTATTGTTACCGCCTTTCGTAAATAACTGCTTTGTTTATTTTATAATACAAAATCGAGAGAACTTATTTTTTAAAAAATTGCAGTAACTGTTATAAACCTTTAAAACAATTTCATTTCGAATAAATCGATTCACTAACTTCGGCGCGAATTTTTACAAAGGTTAGTCAAATTTGTTTCCAATTTTACCCGTGTTTATTTTCTTTTGAACCCGGCGGTATCCATGTTCTGATTGGCTGCGCACGGCGCACACGCACATAATTTTTAGGATTTAGCTCAACTTTCTGTGCGCCGATCCTATGCTGTTTTGCCGTGCGTGTGCTGTTTGTGATTGTATCGTGCGCCACCCAAAATGCTGAGATTAAACTTTTTGTGCGTGTGTTGTTTTCTCTGCTAAACCAATTGTAGCGTAGTCTTAATACCGGACAGCTCTAAGCTTGTAACGAAGATAAGTGAGCGGAAATTAACCTAGCGGCTAGAGGTGCCACTTGGATAAATTAATATTATTACTTTTTTGTTAGGATACATTTTCTCTGGTTTATGTGTTAGCTACACAGCTGTTTTGGTATTAGAACTTTTTTAATTCAGTTGTGTCAATGAAAAATGGCTATTCGTCGATGTGATGAAATTTTTCTCCGCGTTGTTAAGTTGGCAGCGTAAAGCTGATATCAATAAAAACTAAGCGTGCTGTTTGTTGGCTTGAGATGGAAATATAATTATTGTTCTCGCAGAATTGCACATGCTGTCTGGTATCGGTTTAAGGGTACCACCTTGCTCGGTGCTAAGCTTCATCAGGAAACATTTCCTTCAAAAACTATTTTATTTGTCTGCGTAATATGTCGTATGAAAACAACGTAAAATTCCACTAAAAAAGTTTTACGAAATAAATGTTTGAATAATGAAGTGTAACTAACAGGCCTTTGTTTTGCATGGCATAGCTGAGATTCGCACACAGTGGCCTAGGACTAAAATGGATAGGAACATTTAATAGTCTTGTCTGTGTTCTGGCACCAGAGACACCACCACAACTACTTTCACGTCTGTAGATAGACCAGGGGTAGATCTTCTAGTCAATGGCGGCTCGTGGATTGTTGCCAGGTGGGGCTGCAGATAGTCGGAACTATACTCTCTTGATGAACGCGCCGTAGACCAACGAGCATGAAATGTTTGCCGGCTACTAGATGTGTTGTGACCACTCAGTAGTAAGGGGCACCTGCACATCAGCGTGTCAGTGGCTGTAGAGTCAACCAGCGCACAACCCTGTACAGATCTTGGCAACTGCAGCCCCACCTGGCAACAACCCACGAGCCGCCACTGCTTCTAGTGCTTCCATACATGTACACCAGTGAGTGAGTGAGACATTTTGGTCAGCACTTAATATCGAGGTTTTTAGCGCTGGTGAGGGATGGAGCAGCGCCGGAATGAAAGGGCGGGGGAAACGGGAGATCCCCGAGAAAACCCGCCGACCAACGGCATCGTCCGGCACGATTCCCACATGCGAATGTACACCAGTTAATAACAGCTAATCGCCTGGGCTCGATTATACACAGGACACTGGATTCTATCATGCAGGTAATTGAAATCGTGTTGATTTCCCTTTCTTTGCTCTTTATACACTCTTTTGTTTCTTTGCTACCCTGTAACACGTACAGAGTGGTCTGTCCGTCTGCCCATAATGCGTAGAATGAATTTTTTCTCTCTACCTGTTTTATATTTGCCTGTCATGCCGTGCATGTTCAGATATTTTCTAGCTGTACACACGTTTATACATATACACCTACGTCCCATCACAGAATATTTAGGAATACAGAAGTGAAATAGCTGTTAGGACAGCGAACTCAGTCACACACGCCAGCAAAATGACTTCCCTGGCCAGCAACATGGCGGAAACACCTACCGCCAATCAGTGTAAGGCGGCGGCCCTGCTAGCCGGCAGCCAGGCCAATAGGAAACCTACTGTAATACACAGGAGCCAAACATACACGGGGCTGGTATCAACAACCTCGGGCAACCAATAAGCGGCGAAGTTCGCACGTTTCAAACGAGCCGCCGCGTTATTTCACGTCTGTATTACTATCTAGTCTGTGGTCCCATGGAGATAGGCCACGTGTCTATGTTCAAAAACTGTTCCTAATTTGCAGGGTCAATAAGAGGTATGTGACTCCGACAGTGAACTGGTGTGACTCGAGTGCAGGCATCTAAAACTTAAGGCAGCAGTAGTTTAAAATATCTATTGTTAGAGAGGATGATACATCGCGAAAATGTTTTGTGGCAACATACTCTTTAAAACACTGTAGTTAATTACAACACATAAGATTAGGTGATGTACGTCTGGCACAACGTAGATGTCTGGAAACTAATAACAGGCATCAAATATTACAACAGCGGGATTCTTATTGGATCAGTCAAATAGGGCAATAGCTCTACTTAAAGGCGAAAGCTAGTCATCTTCTGGAAAACCGAACGTGCGTTGAAACCCAGCAAACAGTCAAGTTTTCCCGCGATGAATCATTCTCTTCAGCTATCGTATTACACGCAGGTAGCTTCTTTTGTATAGAGCCCCATAATGTAGGTATGCAACCTGAATGCCTCATCACAGCAAACATGCAATATTGGAATGTGGTAGCTAGCGTGGGGCTGGAAGCAAACATCAGCTATTGTTGTTTTACGAGTGCTGTATAGTTTACTTAAGGGTGTTCAGGTACCGATAAAATCATTATTTTATATTTTTTATGAAATAGTGCTAGTTTTGTAGACGATACTTGTAAGTACAGTTTTCTCTTACGAAACTATTTTAACTCCCATACTTTTCTCATAACGGTGCGTCAAAGACAACATTTGCATGCTACGCTGCAATGCAAATAGTAAAAACCAATTGATTTATTACAATGAAATAATTCGCGGTTAAATTACATTCCATAAGCTACGCAAAAAAACATTTGGAAGGCCACGCGTAATATTTTGATTTAAAAAAAACCGCAAAAGTACAAGAAAAAATGGAAAATTCAGAAATTTCTTAAAATATAAAAATAGCTACCTGGAAGTTTATTTAATTCTTTGTTACATAGCCCATGGCATGCTATTTCACTGTGAATTATTTCGTTATAATAAGTCAAGTGGTTTTCACTATTTGCATGGCAGCAGAACATGCAAATTTTGAATTTGATGCAACGTTATGAGAAAACTATGAGAGTTAAAATAGTTTTGTAAGAGGAAACTGTACACACAAGTATCGTCTACAAAATTAACAATAATTTATAATTATCGCACTTGAACACCCTTAAGAGGGGGTGGTACATAATTCAACGCTAAAAGCATTAATCTATAAGTGTAGGTTTCTTGAGGCCAATTTGTGAAAATTAAACAATGGCAATTCTAGACAGTAGTTCCAGCCTACGTTTTAAACAAAATTGTTTCCAGTGTTACGAACTTCTGAGGCACATTCTCTGACTCCGGAACCTCGTGCATTTAACTGCGGCGCAAGAGATCACACGTAACTAGAGCCACGATTTTATGGCGAAAAGATTTTTGCAACATTTGGTTTAGATGCGTCATGTGCACACCTGCAGCTCTGCTACATCGTCTGTGGTTGGATGATTTTACTCTCACTGGCTTTGGCAAATTATAGACGTACAGACTCACAATAATCTTATTCTGATTGGTGCAGTCAAATGAGAAACGTGTCTCAAAAAAGACACGCTGCCAATAACCTTGAAACTGAACTGCCTATGTGCACGTGAGACACTGACACAAAGTGGGGCAAAAATCTTTTCGCGACAAAATCGTGGCTCTACGCGTAACGAATGAGTAATTCTGGAAACTCATAAAGTTGGCAAATACCATTATCTAGGATCGTCATTGAGTATTTTATCCATTTTGGGTTCTAAAAAAGCGTAGAAATCAATTGATGTTTTCAGCGTTTATTTATCTACCACGTACTCTTAAGGTGCCTTCCAGAAGAAAAAATCACACCCAGACAGACAGGTGATCTTTACGGCCAGGGAGGGGCATGGAAACGTGAGTTGATGCTGCACCTGAAGCGTTGTCGTGTTCCATAAGTAGAGAACCTTGTTGTTGTTGTTTTTTGCAACAGCTTCATTCGATACCTTACGTGCACATCTGCAGTTCTGCTTCATGGCTATTGCTGTTATTGGTCTACAGACAGCTACGTTGTGCCAGACGTATATCTCTCAAGCATACATGTTGCAGTAAACTATAGTTAGAGAGAATGATTTATCTCGGGAAAACTTGACTGTTTCCTGGTTCAGTGTACCAGAAGATGATTGGCTTTCGCTTTTAAGTAGAGCTGTTGCTCTATTTGACTGAGCCAATAAGAATCCCGCTATTGTAATATTTGATGCTTATTATTTGCCAACAGACAACTACACGTTGTGTCAGACGTACGTCATCCAGTCATATATGTGTTAACTACAGTGTTTTCAAGGGTATGTTGGCACAAAACATTTTCACGATATATCATCCTCTCTACTCATAGTATTTTCAAGGGTATGGAGGCTCAAACTTTTTCTGCCTATCGTAGGCGCTGAAGCAGAGTTTCGGACGTACATGAAAGTCATAGAAACAAGCTGGCGCGAAAATTTTTCTCGCTTAAATCCATGACCCAAAATAATGAGGTATCTGATAGGTGCGTCTAGGCCTCTGGTGGTGCTTCTGCGCTTCTATGATTCCAGACCACGGTCGTAGAAGAACAGGTCTGGACACTCGCCTGGAAACTTGAACCCCTTGTTGTTTGGCTGTAGTCCACCAAGTTACCGAGAATATTGTGTTTTATTGGCGCTGCAGTTAGGGCGGTCGGACTCAAAGTCCACCCACTTCCTTTCCACTAAGATAAACAATTTATTTAAATGTATTTTTTTTATCAATTTATGAAATACTTTCTTCGCTCACAAATTTAAGAAAAGGCTCCAGAAATCTTTATTTTCTTTATAAATTTAACAATGGAAAAAAGTGAGCAGAGATTGAGTCCGACCACCCTAACTGAAGCGCCAATAAAACACAATATTCTCGGTAACTTGGTGAACTACAGCCAAACAACAAGGGAGTCAAGCAAAATACATTGGTAGATAGGGGACTGTCCAGACATGTTCTTCTACGACCGTGTCCCAGACATAGGAGCTAAGCAGCCGTCTTGGGACAGTGGCCTCCATATTTTCTAGTGCGTCCTGTTGATTGATACAGGTTGGGCGCAGGTAGACAAAATCATACAATCTGCGATCATTCCACTTTGGCGGCCGGTATGAGCCGAGTAGGACTGCAGATTTTCACAGGTGTATAATCTTGATGAACGCGCCAAGTACTAATATTGACCAGCATGAAACAGGATGGCCCAGAACAACGGCAAAATTGGAATACCTGTAACTAACAGTAAAATAAGTTTCAGCTCATTGAATTCTTGAAAATGGAAAGTGTACTATATTTCATTAAGAAAACAAGTCAATATTTCAAAACATTGTCGCGTAAATGGTAACCTTCCCTGTGTGTGCTTTCTACGAATCGAGAACAGAGGGTTTGCTTTGCAGGGCGCAATAGTTCAGAAGTTACCACGCGTAGTAATTCTTTAATTGATTTTCTCGCGCCGCGAAAATAATGTCTTCGTTATAGTTTCTCGTAGTAATCTTGAATTGTTTATCCTTACGAGCAGTCTTCGTCGGTTTAAAATTTACACGTATCACCTCTATTTACAACGCGTCAATCTTGCTTGCAATGTTTTCGTTGTAGTCTTTGCGTCTTCAATATCCTTCCTGAACGAGTTGACGATGCCAGTATTGTTTGCTGCTGTTTGCCCTTTTCGAGCAAAGAATTCACGAAGGTTTCTTGTAAGTTGTTATCAGTCCTATTCACATGCGCGTTTTGCCATCTCAATTTTTCTTCACGAACGAAGTAGTCGGCGAATGAGTCCCTCACCGTAAAACCTCCCACATTTGCAAAACCTCCGGTTAAAGTTAAGTTAATGAGATTGTCAGCAGGCCAATCTTGCTAAATATTTAGTTAATGGCTGCTACTTCCAGTAGATGTGATGTAGTCGTCTCAAAGCATGTTATGCGCAAGGGACGCGACGATACAGATGGCAAAACTCACATGTAAACTGACATGTCATATTTTCGGTTTAGTGGAAATAAAGTTCGTTTTATTATCGTGCTTTCAAAATATGCAATTAGTTTAGGTCGCCTTGTACATTTTTAATTAGAGATAATTTAGATATAGAATCAACCAAGGTCTAGTTTGTCGCATTATCTCAACAATGTGTGACTCACTTAAGCTTACCAATTTTTTTACCAAACCAATAATATTACAATTAAGATACACAAAATAATTATTTTACGTTTCTGGTTTTTGTGGAATATTGTTGGCACATGAGAAAAAATACAACTACGTTATTCAAAACATGACTTCATCTCATTTTCTTTTACTCTTGCATCACGGTGAAGTGGATTTTGTAGATCATAGAGGATGCTCCAGCACGCGAAATATTCTTTTACCTATGTTAAGAGTATCCAATCACTGATGTGGAATTCCTGTCTATGGAATCATCCATTTTTAGCGGAAGTAGTCCATAACACGTAGTAGTTGGAAATACTACTCTTCTGGTTAATATCTGTGTTTGTTGCTTTAACTGGAATGTGTTAACTGATATGTACGAATAATACTTGCAATTTTGTTACATGCATCGATTGGAGATACATTTTCATCTTGAGGGCGGATGAGGGGTTATCTGAAGCGAGTGTGCGGCAACAGCGGAATGTAATAACAGGAAAAACAAAATGGCCGTAGTGTTATCCCCGCGAATTATTTCCTTGTTTATTACTTGTGGTACAGTCGTCAAAGGTGTGTCAAAACCGCTGTCGTCTTGGCGGGCGTTCAACCTGACCTAGAATAAATTCACGAATTACTAGTGCATCTAGCCAGTAGGTCTTTCATGGTCATTGGTCTACAGCGGGTGCATCAGTGTACAGTTATGACTATATGCAGCCCTACCTGGCAACAACTCAAGAGCCGCCTCTGAAACTCGAGCGCATGTTTGGTGCCGAAAAGCCTTAAAACTCTGTAGCCTGTTACGCCGTATGGTGTTGAAAGACAATTAATTGACACGTAAGTGTTCGCTGAAAAATTGCATACGTTTAGCTGTGGACTGCCAGAGTTTCCATTAACTCAGTCGAATAAAAAAGTGATACTAACGAAAAATGAACGTCGGACGCATAAACAGCAAACTCAACTCCCAACTTTCCCAGCGACAAATTATTTGCTCTATCCATGAGGATAAGTTCGCAGGTCCGCTGACGTATTAGCTAGACTTCAAATTTATGTCGGTTTGCATGAGCAGATAACAGCTCATTGGTGTGCAAAATTCGCGTTATTATTAGTAAAGACTTGCAAAATTCGTGTTATCATTTCGTAGCAGACTAAACTTCACTTTTCTATCCATAACGGAGCAGAATCTGCTATCCAATTAGCCACGAAATTGTATGTGCTGTCATGTACGTGTGTTACGTCTTTACAGAGATTGGTCTCTCTATCGTGTAAGCATTCTCCGCGGCAAGTCACAACAATATCGGCCAACGGGAGACGTCGAATGAGCCTATAGTCAATTGGAGTCTATAGTCAGCTGTCAGAAAATTACGCGAATTTTGCATGTCTCTAATAATTAGGTTACCAAATAGACTTCGATACACGGCCATGAAGTTTTCGCGAAGTGAAATTTGCCCTACTTTGTTTCAGTGCCTTATATGCCCATTGCACATCTGCAGTTCTGCTTCGTAGTCAGTGATTGGGTGTTGAAACTCTCACGTGTATCGAGGTTCTATCTACAAATCACAGACCTGTGGGGTTGCAGTTACCTTAGTCTGATTGCTGGCGAAACTGAGCTGCAGATGCGTACGTAAGAGACTAAAGCAAGTTGGTGCAAAATTCTTTCCGCGAAATGTTCATGGCCCTAACAATTACGAGATTCCGCTGGTCATGAGTATGGCCAGGAAGTTTCCACATAAATATTTTTTCACTGATTTGTTTCAATGTCTTATGTCCACGCCTGCAGCTCTGCTTCGTGGTCAGTGATAGGATATTTTAAGTGCCAGCGTCTATCTGCAGACACAGACGTGTGATGACGCAGTGAATCTGATTCTGATTGACACAGTCAAATGAAAGACGACTCTGCACTAGTACACACAGCCAATACCCATATAGGTATGACACTGAAACAAAGTGGTGTAAAATTCTTTTAGCGAAAACTTCAGGGCCCTAGTCATGGGATGTCAGTTACTGTGTGACAACCTTACAGGAGGTTCCATCTGCCATGGAGCTTTAAACTATTGTCAGGGCCCTAATCATGATCTTATATGGGATGTCAGTTACTGTGTGACAACCTTACGGGAGGTTCTATCTGCCATGGAGCTTTAAACTATTGTCAGGGCCCTAATCATGATCTTATATGGGATGTCAGTTACTGTGTGACAACCTTACGGGAGGTTCTATCTGCCATGGAGCTTTAAACTATTGGCAGGGCCCTAGTCATGATCTTCTATGGGATGTCAGTTACTGTGTGACAACCTTACAGGAGGTTCTATCTGCCATGGAGCTTTAAACTATTGTCATGGCCCTAGTCATGATTTTCTATGGGATGTCATTTACTGTGTGACAACCTTACAGGAGGTTCTATCTGCCATGGAGCTTTAAACTATTGGCAGGGCCCTACTCATGTTCTTCTATGGGATGTCAGTTACTGTGTGACAACCTTACAGGA